>ML394280.1:2204-56096 GCA_005239525.1 Nicotiana knightiana | reverse complement strand
TCAAATCACTTATAATATGCCTCTTGCACTTACTACCATATCCTATTCGTATCCATCATGTTACTAGCCCTCATATAAGAAGTAGAGTCGACCCCCAAACAATTAGCATGCCTTATCTCTGTTCTCACACATCTCTAACTCCCAAATTTTGACTAATTCCCAAATTTTTCGAAAAATTTTGCCAGAGTTTCCTTTGTAACTAAGTCTATCCACCTGTCAGAAGAATCCCAGAACCCAATCCTAACAACACATACACAATCCAATCAACGTAACACCACACAAAAATAATACTAACAGTGACCTCATAAGCGATATGTTACTAGAAAAAAGAACGTTATTCACATCAACTATCCAGGTGATACTTAACTCATATCAGGTAAGTTCTCGACATTTTCGTAGATCACATAAATAATTGTTTAAATTAAAGATGACATTTTTGGATCATCACAATATTTATAGTTTTTAAAAGGCTAAATAAGTAATTACTAAAAGTGTTATTGTATTTTTTTTTAAAAACTGTCCAAAAGGGTTATTCTTGCAAAATATCTATTGGGCAACGGTCAAATTTGAAGGCCAATGGTCATATGCCCTTTAAAAAAATTAAGAAAACAATCGTTGAACCGGTCCGGTCCGGGTAACCAGTTCAATAGTATTTTTCATTGATCGAATTTGACTGGTCCGGTTAACCGGTTTCTTTTTTTTAAACGAACCAAACCCCCAACCCAGCCCACCTGGACCCCTAACTACCGGTCTAGGCCGGGGTACTACCGGTCCGGGCTGATCCGAAAACGGGTCAACCCGACTCGAAAACAAGTATATTATGGAAAAGATTATTTCAATTTCATAATATAGACGATTAGTAACTTCTATGATCCAATACACTGCAAATTACACTATATCTTTTACCTAGTTATGTAATTGAGATAATGCGGGACGCTCATGGGCGGATCCAACCCTTCGGTATCAGGTTCAACTGAACCCAGTTCTTTTATCGCGGAGTACAAAGTTATGGGTAAAATTTATTGCAATTGCAACAAATGATAGATGCAAACCCATAAAATTAAACAGGGGTGGATGTGGTGCATTGTGGACGAGTTCAATTGAACCCATAACTTTTGACGCGGAGTAAAAACTTCTATGTAAAAATTCATTAAAATTATAAAAATAGTAGATATGAACCCATAACTTTAAATATATAACGGGTTCAACGCTAAAAATTTCAAAAATTGAACCCATAGAATTCAAATCCTGAATTCGCCTATGCAAATGTTGATTCGGTATTTAAACTCTATTGAATAACTTTTTAAGGTTTTTAGTATTGAACTCATTATATTTTTAAAGTTATGCATTTATATCCTGTCACGACTCAAATTCCCAACCTCAGGGATCGTTATGGCGCCTAACACTACACTTGCTAGGCAAGCCAATGTTAGAACTCGAATAATTTATTTCCTTAATTTATTACTTAAGCACAAATAAATAACCTCCAAAGGAACTTAATTAGAATAATTCCCAACAACAATAAAATAAAATAATAATAATAACCATTTAAATAAAATGGACCATGAACTAATTATGTAAACAACTTTAAGACTACCCCAGGGTCTGGTGTCACAATCCACGAACTACTAAAGAATACTACAAATAATGACTGAAAGAAATAGTGCGACTGTTCTGAATAATATAAAACAATGTATGTAGAAATGGGAGAAGACTCTCGGAATCTGCGAACACCGGCAAATGTACCTCGTGTCTCCAAATGAATTGGGTGGTCGTCCTGGAATCCTCTACTGCTGACTAGTACCTAGATCTGTGCAAAAGAGCACAGAGTGTAGTATCAGTACATCCGACCCCATGTACTGAGTAAGTGCTGAGCCTAACCTGGGCGAAGCAGTGACGAGGCTAAGGCGGGGCTTTTAAGAAAATAATTAAAAAAAAATAGGAAGAAAATATAAACACATCAATTCAAATACTGCAACAATAATAAAATAACACAACCGCGTCTTTCAGGCCTCAGCTATAACCAATCCTCAAAAATTTCCAAGTTTCCAAACTTTATCTTTGAATAAAAGTAGTGCCAAAATATGAAAATACTAATATAAAATAGAAAGTTTCAAATCTTTGTTTTTCAAAAAAAACACAATAGTCAAAAAAATAAACATTTAGCTTTTCAAATCTTTATTTTCTTTGAAAATCAGTAAATATATAAATGTCCTCCCTTATCGCTCCTTGTTGCGGCGTGCAACCCGCTCCCACATGTCTTCCTTTATTGTTCCTTCCTAAATATAATACCCTTATTGCTCTTGTTGCGGCGTGCAACGCGATCTCACTTGTCCACCCTTATCACTCCTTGTTGCGGCATGCAACTCGCTCCCACCAGACATATCATATCAATTTATTCATAATGAATTTCACAATTAAGGCCAAGCCTTTCACAATACTGTTATTTTCACAATTTCAAACAGAAAATCATATAGCTCGTAAGCTTTAACCAATATTATTTCACAATAAAACCAACCAGAATATAAGTAAATACCATAACGCTATCAATCCAGCTCAGTCTTTATACACTATGATAAACTCAAGAGAACAACCAATATTTTAACACACTTACAACAACAACTCTAAATAACTCAATGAAACCCAATAACCACGCGAACCTCAACAATTACGAAACAGTTAGACTACATTTCTCACAACTTCCTCAATATTATCAACACGAAACCACCAGGAACGTAAATATATATATATATATATATATATATAATTCGTAAAAATAATGCCAAACCTCTCAACCATTATACATATCACAAGTAAATCAGCTCAAACAACCAATACTCTTTCCAAATAATCACAACAATATCTAACAACGGCTCAACAAGGCCAAATAGTCATTGAAGCAATAATGAATATATAACAATTAAGATAATGATCAAATAAGTGGGGCACAGGAAGGGGGTCATGTTTAATAGACAATTTGGGTGGTGCATAGATACTCGTCACCGCACCTATACACCACGCCCATGCATTTCACATAGCAAACAAGTAGGTAGTCCTATTCCCTCAAGTCAAAGTTAGATCAAACACTTACCTCAATTTCGCAGGTCATGGCTCAATTATTGATTTTCCTTTTGAATTCACCTCTAACTTGCTAGAATCTAATCAAAGTTAACTTAATATCATTAACTAATGCTAAAAGAACTAACTTTATTGACAAATATAAATTTTCCTAAGTTTTCTAAAAAAATAAATAAAAACCCGACCCTGGGCCCGCTTGGTCTAAACTCAGGGTTCGGACCAAATTACGTTTACCCATTCACCCACGAACCCAAATATGTTATTAGTTTTGAAATCCGACCTTAATTTGATATAAAAATTCAATTTTTACAAAACTCCTTAATTCTACCCAAATCCTAAATTTTTAACATGAAAATTCTTTGTTTTTGCTTTAAAAGTAATGCAAAATAATAACGAATTGAAAGAACAAGGTTTGGAATTGATTACCTATGAATTGGGGATGAAGATTGTTGAATAAAAATCGTTTTTAGGGCTGGAACCTCAAAAAATTGGAGAAGAAAAGGTTCTACCCGTTTTTAAAAGATATTTATATTAGCTGGGTTGGACAATTGTGCGATCGCGGGTAATTATACGCGATCGCACATGGTAAGGTGAAATTGTGCAGTGCGTTCGCATGGGGAGGGGTGCGATCGCACAGGGTATTGTCCTCCCCTCCCCCATGCCTGATTTAACTCAGTGCGTTTGCACTGTATATTGTGTGTTCGCACAGGTTGGCCCAGGTTGTGCTCCACGATTGCACGCATTGTGTTGCGTTCGCACAGGTTCCAAACAGGGCCTCCAACTTTACTCTGTGTGATCGCAGACCTGCCTATGCGATCGCACAGAACAAGATACCTGGACACCAGCAATAAAAAAATCAGCAGTTATTTTCAAGTGTAAAATACCCCGTGGTCTATCCGAAACTCACCCGAGCCTTCGGGGCTCTAAACAAATCATGCACGCAAGTCTAAAAATATCATACGGACTTGATTGTGCGCTAAAATCATGAAGATAACATGCAAATCTATGAATTAAACCTCAAAACTCATCATTTTCAACAAAAAACTCTTAAAGTTCATAATTTCTCAACCGGATGTCTGAATCACGTCAAACGAACTCCGTTTTCACCAAATTTCACAGTTAACCTCTAAATATCATAACAAAGCTGTACCGGGCTCCAAAACTAAAATACAGACCCGATAACAATAATTTTTAGCATTATTTCTTTTCTTTAATTCATGAACATTTCAGCAAAATAATTTTTTTCAAAAATTGATTTCTAAGGCTTGGGACCTCATAATTCATTTCCGGGCATAAGCCCAAGTCCCATATTTTACTGCGGACCTTCCGGGATCATCGGAACACGTATCCGAGTCCGTTTACTCAAAATATTGACCAAAGTCAACTTTTATCAAATTTAAATTCTAAAAATCACTATTTCTCATATTTTCACATAAAAGCTTTCCGGTTTCACGCTCGGACTGCGCATGCGAATCGAGGTATTTAATCATCACGACCCAATTTCGGAGTCATGATGGCGCCTGTCGTGGAACCAGGCAAGCCGCCCCTTTGTTTCTAAGCTAAATTCAATTTCCAGTAAAAATGCGATTTTTAAACGAATTTATTGATAATACTAAGAGTCTGAAGTTTAAAAACAATATTTGAAACAAAAATTTAAAATGTCCATCCCTGGACTGAGCCATGAGCTACTATATCATAAAATAAAGAAATGAAGAAATAGACAACATAATCCCAAAATAAGTGCAACGGGTGGAATAAGAAAGAGAAGATGAGGTCGCGATCGCCAATTGCTACCTCGACAACTAATACAATGAAAACTCTGACCGCTGCTCAATATCCACTACCGGGTCCCGGTGTACCTGGATTTGCATACAAGGTGCAGGGGTAACGTGAGTACACCAACTCAGAAGTAACGAACCCAAACTATAGGCTGAAAAGTTGTGACGGACAAAACCTCAAAATTTTACAATAAACAATATACAGAATTTAGACATGCTAACAGTTTATCAGGATGAATGAATATGCCAAGTATGCCAGTATACTCTACATGCCATCATAAAATATATGTATTAAACCAATGTGGATATGCACATAGTGTTCACAACCCTCACACAGCAGTCCACTCAGTACCGTATATGGCTCTCAGGCCCAGGGAAAGGTCCATCCCGGAATGTACATAATCATTAGTGACCGTAGTCACTCCGTACTGAGGAAAAAGGCCAATCCAGTCCCACGGATAAATTCCATCTCCGGAATACAACACTCGGACAAGATCCATGTCCATGGACGATCCATCCCTCACATAACATCCACTTCAGACAAGATCCATGTCCAGGGAAGATCCATCCCTCACATCAATGCGCTCACTGGGGTGTAAAGACTCTGGAGGGGCCCTAGTGGCCCAAGCACCATATCAAGCCAACGAAGGATTAATTTAATATCGTTGCGGTGTGCAGTCCGATCTCATAACTGTCTCAATAACAGGCTCTCGGCCTCACTCAGTCATTACTCTCCAGTCTCACTCACATGGATCACAGATGCATCCATCAGCCCGAAACAATGATAAGTATGCATATAATTAACAATAATGAGACTGAGGTATGAAGTGATATGCTATAAACAATAATGAGACTGAGGTATGAAGTGATATGCTATAACAGGACTGAGTACATGAAATCAAATAATCACAAACTGAGACAGTAATATACGACCACTCGGGTCTCAGCATTTTCGGCGTGAAGCCTAGCATTTATACTTAACATGATTTCTAACAGGTTCACAATTACCACATTAACATAAGCACATATATCATCAGGGAATAATCACTAAGTGGTGCCATGGGATAAGCTAGGCCACAAATACTCGGTGCACGTCCGCACGCCCGTCACTTGGAATGTGCGTCACCTCAACAATAGTCATAAATCATTTAGCTCGGGGTTTCGAACCCTCATAACCAAGTTTGAAAACGTTATTTACCTCAAAACAGGCTAAAATACTATTCCGCGGTGCCTTTGCCTCTAAATTAGGCATTTGAGTGCTCCAAATATACACAAGTTCAGATTTTTATCATCGGATTATACTTAAGGAATGAATTCCAATTGAAAAGTACCTAATTTAGCTCAAAATCCGAAATTAGCCAAAACCCGACCCCCGGCCCCGCATATCGGAACTCAACAAATTTTATACCAAAATATTATTCATTATCTCACGAGTCCGTACATATAAAGAACGCCAAAATCAGAGTTCATTTGACCCCTCAAATCGACCCCTAAAGGTCTCATAATCTCAAGCCCTAACCCCACATTTTTCTACTGATTTTCATGAATTAAACACTGAGATTATGTTCCTTAATCACCTATAATCGAATTTTAAGGTCCAAAATACTTACCTCTATGAATAACACTGATTTTCCCTCTTCAAAATCGCCTCAAAACCTCAAAAGCTTATTCCCGTTAAAAAATGGTGTTAAAATAGGTTATGGTCGCGAAGGGTTTAACTTATACTTTCTGACCAAGGGTTCCACACCTGCAGCCCATGTCTCGCACCTGCGGTCAAATCAACCGCACCTGCGACTTTTCATTAAACGGCCTAACTCGGCACCTGCGACACACATTTCGCTCCTGCGGCCCCGCACTTGCGGTCAAACATCCGCAGGTGCGGAAACAACAGTGAATTCACACCCGCAACGGTTTGCTGCAAATTTCCAACTCCGAACTTCCCGTTAACCATCCGAAATCAATCCTGAGCCCCTCAGGACCCCAACCAAATATACCAACATATCATATATCATTCAAACTTAGTTGCACTCCCAAAACACTAAAAATAACATCAAAACACCAAAATCACATCAAAATCAAGCCTAAGAACTTTGAAAATTTTAAAATCCACCAACGATGCCGGACTATCCAAAACAACTCCGATTGACCTGAAATTTTGCAGACATATCCAAAATGACATTACGAACCTGTTCCAACTTCCGAAATTCCATTCCGACCTCGATAGCCTATTTTCCACTGCCGACCAGAAATCACCATAAACTAACTTTCGCCAATTCAAGCATAATTCTACATCGGACATCATACAAATATTTCGAATACACTCCTAATCCCCAAATAACTTAACGAAGCTGTCTTATCGAAAGACTAAACGGGCGCTGCAAATATAATCTGGGGTATTACACCCAAAGTCGATCCCACAGAGAATTTTACGTATCAATTGAGTCTATAAAATACTAAACTGTTACTTAGTCTTGCGTATTGGTCTTAGATAAAAAATAAAGGAATTTTATCTCCTACCAATCCAGTCTTGCGTATTGGTCTTAGGCCACCCATTTTTCCTGATTTTATATCTAGGCTGATGTTTTTTATGTAACCTTAGCATTCTAGCTAGTTCTCTAGGTTATAAAAATCATTTAGAGTGGTCCATATGACTTAATTAACACTAGCAACCAATATCCATTGTCTTCTCCAACCATCTTAGCTGTCATTAATAATTATCCACCGCTCAGAGTTTCCCCAATTTGTAATTGCACCATAATGCAGCTTACAAAAATCATAGCAACTCATGAACTACCTCTTTGAAACTTAACTCTGATTTTCACTTTTTTTTTTGTTGTTGTAAATTTTGGGAGAAAAGTTTAAAGAAATCCCAAAATTATAGAGTTAAGGCTAGCAAAAATAAAATATAATCACTTCAAAAAACCATAAATAGCTTACCTCATTTAGTGTTTACCCGTCAGACGGAACAATTAAATTTGTAATGTCGTTTATAGACACGTGAATTAACTTGATCCAAAAATATGAAATAAGTAAGAACAGAGTCAATTTATAAAAGAAATACAAGCATGGTTGTATGACGAGCCTATCCAGAATCAATAATAAGAACAATGTTAAGAACAAAAGAAAGCAAGTAATTTTATAACATAAGAGCGAATCATAACTTTTGAGTACAAATAATTTTTCGTGTCCTACAATGGATACTAGTTCTCTCGTTTATAACTCTATTTAGGGAGACAAGATCCCCAAATCAAGCCCCTCTTGAATGAGAATAAAACCATCATTGATGGTTGCATAACAGTTGGCTATTAATACAGAGATTCTTTGTAACAATTGCTCGTTGAATTCTGTCTTTCCGAGCTTATGTCTTCCTTTCAAATATTTGTTATCGGTTCCCATACCTTCAGAATTTACACAGTAACGAGTTCATGTTTGTATCCGATGTCAACTATTTGATGATCTATATATTACTTGTCTCCAGTTATACGTATCACCTTGTAATTCATTCATCTGTTGCTAACCAATTTTACCTTATACATATAGTCCCTTACTTTTCGGTGAGAATACTTTAGTGTTATTAGAGAGTAGATAAAACTTCTTTCCTTAACGGTTAAGTTTCTGACACTTGAAAAGGCACACGTCTCTTTAACATTTAATAATTCGAACACGTGCTATCATGTGATTTGGTAAATATTTTCCCCGGTTTCAATGTAATCATGACCATGAATTATGTCGCTTATAAACTTCTCCCCTACTCTTCAATTTTACTTTTCACTTTTAAAAACTCTTCTTATTCTTTTTCGAATTTTCTTAGAACC
Organism: Nicotiana knightiana; assembly: GCA_005239525.1. NCBI lineage: Eukaryota > Viridiplantae > Streptophyta > Magnoliopsida > Solanales > Solanaceae > Nicotiana > Nicotiana knightiana. The sequence continues at coordinate 47,425 of ML394280.1, read as the reverse complement.
CTATTGCAAAAATTCATCTTTCTCATTAAAATCTCCCTACTCAAATTTCTTACGGTCATGTCTTCTAACACCGATATCCTCGGAAACACCGGCTTTCTCTTCAGAGGTGGCCCTCAAAAGAACAAAGCAAAGGAAGTTTGAAGTTGATGTCGAATTCGAACCCCATATCGTTAACTCCATCATACCTCTTCAACTTAGCATCCAGTCAGACCTTCTAGTCCAAAAAGAGGTTATTAATCCCATAACGACATCAAATATCCTTCTTCCATTCGCTTTCTAGCATTCCCGTCGTGAGGGAAGATTCTGAATGAAATAACATTGAAATCTTCATCCTCAATGAGGTGGAAAGGGCCACATTCAACAAGCCAGGGTTCATGTATGTTTACACATATCCTTTCATTTTGAGTTTGGTCAAGGAATCGACCCCATCATTTTAGAATTATGCCGTCGTTACTAAATCTATTTGGCTCAAGCAGGGCCATCGGCATGGCGTACGATGGCTTGCCTTAGGAAGATGTGCTATGAGACTGGGGAAACCCTAACTCTCGCACACTTGATCAATCTCTGTGCCCCAAAGATTTTTCGTGGAGGTGTGCTAAAACTCAAGAAACGCGACCACCATACTATCCCTATCAGCATTGATGATGCTAACGACTTGAATGGAATAATTCGTTATAATTGCTACCAGAGATATCTTCCCGACAACAACACCAGCTGTAATATTTTTGCGCGAAAATAACTGCCAGTTTCAGTCGATTTTGTTAAAAAAATAATATTATCGACTAGCATTGGTCGATTATTTAAAATGATTGACCGAAATAACCAACAGATTTCAGTTGGTTTCTTAAATATTAATTTCATTTCATTTTAAATAAAGAACTAGATGAAGTTGGTTGGTTTCTTAAAAATAAACTTTCTAGGATGCAGAAATAATCGCATTTTGGCGCGAAAGAAAACAGATCGAATTTAGTCGGTTTCATAAAAACATAAAAAAAATCAAAATTCGGTTGACTTCGATCGGTCAGCCAATTGACTACAAACAATTTTGGCTGAAGTTGTAATAATGTAGTAAGATTGTAAAAAAGAAGAAATCTAACAGCAAACTTCAGTCATATGAACTTTCAAGATTAACCAAAAATTAATGTTTAAGAATGAATAAAAGACTGTTTTAAGCTAGGTGGATGGAGAAATTCCTAGTTGAGAGGTATGCCCTTTTAGTGGGCTGTGACACAAATTTGAATTAATCTGATAAGTAATAATCAAATATCAGATGATTTTATCAAATAAAAAAATATTACATCTCAAAAACAGATCATGATCATGCTAGATTGACGTATTTTTGTATTATTTATAAATAATAAATATATTTATATGTTAATTTGGTTGATATTTTTGCCGATTTGATTTAGTTTTAATTTTTCTTCGAACACCCTTATATACGGTTTAACCAAAAAGGGGAAAAAGAACTTAAAAGTAGTGAATATATTCTAACGAATAATATTTATATAAGAATTTTCATAGCATTGGAGCGTGAATATTTTATTTTAAAATACATAAGGTATATATATTTGAAAAAAGAGAGAGAAAAAAGTAGGACATAGATCTTGTTTTACTATGGGCAAAAAAAGAAAAAAATCTGTTTTTCTCCAATGTATGGGGGAGATTTATTGAATCCAAGTCATCCTTCATTCAATACCGTTGATTGACAAAAACATCAAACGGCTGAAACTCACGATCCGAGTTATCTCAAAGTAACCAATCAACAGCTCGCCTCAACTTCCTATATAACCAAAACTCTCTACCCCATTTCTTTCAAACTATTCGAACTCAAAATCCCTCCGATTTCCTACAAACTTTGCTAATCTCCTCTTACATTCCTCAAACCTTCTTTATCCCCTCAAAAATGGCACCAAAAGCAGAGAAAAAACCCGCAGAGAAAAAACCAGCTGCCGAAAAAACCCCCGCCGCCGAGAAATCATCGAAGGCCGGCAAAAAGCTCCCGAAGGACGGCGCTGCTGCTGCCGGAGATAAGAAGAAGAAGAGATCGAAAAAGTCAATTGAGACTTACAAGATCTATATTTTTAAGGTGCTGAAACAGGTTCACCCTGATATCGGAATTTCAAGCAAAGCAATGGGTATCATGAACAGTTTTATCAACGACATTTTTGAGAAGCTCGCTCAGGAATCTTCTAGACTTGCTAGGTACAACAAGAAGCCGACGATTACTTCACGGGAAATTCAGACCGCCGTCCGATTGGTTCTTCCCGGTGAATTGGCTAAGCATGCTGTTTCTGAGGGTACTAAAGCTGTTACCAAATTCACTAGCTCTTGAAATTTGATAGGATTTTGCTCTGTTTTTATCGTTTGATTTCTGTTGCGTTTGGTGATGTAAAGAAGAAAAATTGGTTGGTATTTGGTGTAATATCTTACAGTTCTGTATCTGTAACAATTTTCCCATTTGTTGAATGTGAAATGTGAAAGTAAGGGAAACAGCATTTACCATTATCTGTTTTCGGGTTTATTTCTTTTACATTTGGAAATTGGAATTTTGAAAATCTAATGATGATACATATGTTTTCTCATTCAAATTCAAATTCAATTTAGTGTTAATTACACTATTTTAGGCCTTTAAGACTGATAACTTGTTAATTACCATTATATCTCTATCTGTTATCTTTGTCACCTTCTTTGATTTTAAATATTATGGATTTCTAACTAGTTCAAATAAGAAAATTTAATAATTTTTTAATTTAATTTAAAATTACAAATACTAGAAAATATCTAATGTGAAAATAGTTTATAAATGATAAAAAAGATGAACGATATTTTGCTAAAAATAAAAAAATTAAAATTAAATAATTTTATTTAAAATATGTGTTTGCATTATAATATTCTCTCCGTTTCAATTTATATGAACCTATTTCTTTTTTAATCTGTTCCAAAAAGAATGACTTCTTTCCGTATATGAAAATAATTTACCTTTATACAAAGATTTATAAGTACAAAATATGTGTGCCTCATTTTATACTACAAGTATAAAAGTCTTCTCTCTTTTCTTAAATTTCGTGCTCAGTCAAATGAGTTCAAACAAATTGAAACGGTGGTACTATAAAACTTAACGATAATTTGCAAGTTCTAAAATGATAGATGTGTTAATTATGAATAATGTACAAACTCAAACTGTAGACAATAAATTGCGTCGAGAAAATAAAATCATGACCGAAAAATATCGCAACAATAGTAATATTTGATTTTAAATATTTGAGTGTTACAATATTTATGAATCATCTGATTCTTCTTTACAACAGTAAATAAAAGAGACTCCAAGCTTAATCTTGAATTTTATTTTATTTTAATCCAAATACTTGAAGCTTGATCTTGATCTTGACGTACTTTTAATCCGAGGGCTTGCAGCTTGTTTTTGAATCTTCGTCTTGATCTTTTAATTCTTAGAACACTTGAATGCTTGCAGCTTTTAGAGAAATCTGTAACGTTTGATCCACGAGCTCCCTCTTGCTTCTCGTTATAACTTTTAGTGTCTTTTCTGAGTTTATGAAGACGTTATTTATAGATGTGGAATGTAGGAGTTGTGATAAGAATAAATTTTTTTCGACCAATCAAATTGAAGTGTGGTATGACCGCATTTGATTGGCCAGAACATGTCACTTGCACGCGTGGCCCGATTTCATTGGCCTTTTGATGTGACTTGGCATGCCTTGTCATTTTGACACGAGTCATGATCCTATTGGCTCTTTAGTTTGACTTGGCGTGCCACGTCATTTGATGTGTGACACCAAATTGGGCCTCTAAGAAGATGACATCTTGGGTCTAATGAATTTGACTCATCACTTTAGCCCAATTAAATAGGCTACTCCGGTGGATTAAGACCTATTTATTTAATCTATATATATTAGATTTATATAATTAAGCCAATTATATTAGCCCATAATATTTATTTGGACCAATATATCTTGAATTTAAAATATAGTCCAAATTACTTTATGGATTAAACTTTAATAAAGTTTATATGCCTACAAATACCCCTATTTCAAAACTTGTTAAGATATAAATTTGTCGTAACCGAAAACGAGTCATGAAGTATTAGTGGACTATCAAATTTATCGCTGGCCAGATTAGAATGTAGAGTATCATCCATGCAATTTGTTACATACACACCCAATCAATTACTTGAACACAACTGCTTACCTTTAAATAAGGACAAAGACAAACTATTGAGTATAATTTTAACATAAAGTTGTACCCTTCAGTGACTGCATTTTCCATTTGGAAATGAATCCTTCCCTACCGTAATAACTAATTTAACTTTCCATTCACAAATTCCAACAACAATTGATTTGTCTTTGAATTCCTATATTGCCGCCGAAGTTAGGCAAATCCTTCTTCGAATATACAAGCAGTAGCTGAATCCAACATGGAATACAATTGCAATAGCCGTCTTATATACCTGATCCCACATCATCCAATTTATTATTTGTTGCCTTCCCATACGTGTATATATAGACGTATGCTCTTCCCCTCTAAACATCAATTTGCACTATTTGCAAGCTCTATTGAGTCTACCTTTGACGATTCGAAAGATTTGTGATTGTTACTTTTCCCTTTTGACTTAGGAACTAACAAATTTTTTTATGCAGCTTGAACATGGTTTACTTTAGAGACTCAACATCCTCCTCCTCCACGCCCAAGTATCTTATAATTTCAGAGCACAAGGATAGTAAAACGAAGACCGGATTACTAGTTGATATACCACTAACCGGCTTATATGCAGATTCGTGGCCATCCTTGCAAAATCCATTTCGTTTGGTAGATTGGACCTTTAAAAACACCAAACGTAAATTCAAGACATGGACTCTTCGTTCCCATAATCACAAATTTAAAAATGTGGCAAGTTCCCTCCCATGCTTAGGACGACGAATCCTCAAAGGAGAAGTATACTGGAGTGATTCCTTAACTTTTGGTAGCGAATTTTATTATATCTCCGGCTGTTGGGAGTGGACCGAAGATATTCTTAGTAGGAACCATCGAGCATTGAGGACCACCAATATTTACGATGTTGTTTATGCTTCATTCTTTACTTATAATCATTCTACAAGTATCATGCAAGCCTTTTGTGAGGCTTGGTGTCCTCTTACAAACACGTTGCTTTACTCAGTTGGAGAGTTACCCATATCTCTTTGGGACTTGTACGCTATTGGGGGTCTGTCTTTAATGGGGTCTCCTTATGAGGAAGTTATTCCAAATACTCGAGAACTTACAGGTTCTTATGAAAAGGATAAAATGTTTCTTCCACAAGCTTGTCAGCAATTATTTGATGCTTATCACCAACTCCGAGAGAGAAACACTAAAAATCATAACGTCCATGTGAGAATATGGATAAAGTTTTGGTGAAAAAATTTACTAAAGTATGAAAAACCTCCATCTAGAAAAGAAAAAAAAGTCAGCTCGTCCCAAATCAACACACAACCTTATTGTAGCCATAGGTAAAATGGTCAATTTGTCGAAAGCTGAAGATGGACTATTTGTTAAACTTGGCATTGGAAGTGACAAGAAAGACGAAGTATACTTGGATGTTTTTTTATCGTGATGGTTATGTGTCTTTTTGCTCCCTACAAAAGAAGGCGACTTTATTCGGCTTAAGACTTTCAAGATTGTAGGCCTTCTTACGTGTGAGCAAAGAATTAACCTCGCAGTTCCAGTCTTAGATATCATTTACATGGGATTAAACACAATTTCATGGGACTGAACACATAATAAGGTTATGCGAACATGAAGTCATAGAGAATCCCCAGACTTTGATAGTTTCAGATTTGCGGGACTTCACCAAAACTTTTGTATATTTATGTAGGAATGTCAAAATTACGAACCGTTTGATTATATTTAAACAAGACTTCAAAATATAAAACACCTCCAAAATGTAGGTTTTAATACCTTAAGGATAGTTTCAGCTAATATTTCGAAATCAAATAAGATTTTGATATACCGATAGTTTCGAATTGGCGCGTCTTCACCAAAACTTTTATGTTTTGGTAGGGAAGCCTCAAAATCACAAGAATTTTTTCTTTCTATCAATCAAAACTCAAGATCTCCATTCTCGCCGAATATCTTGTGTTCATGTCTCACTGAATTTGAAACATTGTGCCAATGAATCTTTCTTCTTATATTTGTGTTCATTTTTGACGCTTCTCTTTCTCTTTCCCCCTTTTTGGCAGTGAGCGAATATGAAGTACCACAAACTTGAAGGTTATGTGAACATGAAGACATAGTGAATCCCAAGAATTTAATGCAACTATTGTCCTTGTATCAGTGAAGACACTATATATCATAACAATTTTCCCCCTTTAAATCAAATGGGATCCAAACTTTAACAGAAGAATGATATCTCAGCTCGATTTTCAAGTGTTGATTGACTGGATTAGATTTCATCGTACTTCATTCGAACAATGATTGGGGAACTATGTATCTTTTGAACTCATGCGACTGAACACAGAATAAAACTCTAAGTTGCCTACGTACCTTGGTGAAGAGAATCAAGTCATATCGTAGTTCAGAATGGGTGATTTTTTTAATTATGTCCTAACTTTTGGCTAGGCCTCCTCTTCGAGATTTTCAACCTAGCGGACTTTTTTTATATATGTCCTAACTTTTTCCTAGGCCGCCTCTTTCGAGAATTTCAACCTAGCGGACTCTTTTTTTATTTTGGTGGACCGTACACAGTTTAGAATCATGCGGGCCAGAAGTGTAGGAACCTGCAGTTTAGCCTCATGCGTCAAGGAGCGTAGGAACTTCATGGATAATACTTATTCAAAAACTTGCCATTGATAGGGTCGATTCTCATGCCATCTACATCAACCAGTTTGTAAGCCCCACTTGAGTAAGCTTCTTATACGACATATGGCCCATCGCATTTTTAAGTGAACTTCCCTATAGGTTTATGGGAAGTAATAATGGGTCTTTGTATGGCAAGGACTTGATCTCCTACTTGAAAGGATCTCGGGCAAACTCTTTTATTGAAGGCGCGAGGCAATCGAGCTTGATAACATTCAAGACTCCGTTGAGCTTCCAACCTCTTCTCATCAAGAGCCTCCAACTCTGCTAATCGAAGTCGAGTATTTTCTTCATCAGTGATCCCTTCTTGAATAACCAGTCGTAATTAAGGTATTTGATGCCCAGGTGGCAATATCGACTCCATAAACGAGCGAATAAGGAGTCACTTGTGTTGGCGTTCGATGAATCGTCCTATATGCCCATAGAGCTTCTTCCATACGGTCATTCCAATCTCGTTTGGATTTGGAGACGACTTTCTTAACAATTTGCATAGAGTTTTGTTGAATGCCTCAGCTAGACCATTGGCTGCAACATTGTACATCGAAGAGTTACGTTACTTGAATCTAAAGAGATCACAAATCTTGTTCATCAACCTATTATCGAATGGCTTTCCATTATCTGTTATAATATAATGAGGAATGCCAAAGCGATAGATTATGTTTACTCGGATGAAACTTGCAACAGTTTCCTTTTTTACCTCCTTAAGAGCAACAACTTCAGCCCATTTTGAGAAGTAGTCAGTTGCAGCCAAGATATATATATGCCCACTAGAGGACTTTGCAGTGGTCCAACAACATCCAATCCCCAAGCGTCAAACGGTCAGGATGCAATAATCGGGTGCAACTCTTCTGGCGGTTGATGAATAAAATTCACATGGAATTGACAAGCCTTGCATCTTCGAGCGTAGTCCAAGAAATATTGTACCATATTTGGCCAATAATATCCCATCCTTTTTATATGGAAGTGGAGCTTTGGTCCGACTGGTGTGACTCACATACCCCAGAAGATATATATATGCCCACTAGAGGACTTTGGAGTGCTTCTTCTTCCCATAAGCATCGCAAGAGAACTCCCTCGAATGTCCTTCTGTATATAGTATCTTTGTATTAAAGGAATCAAGATGCACGGCGAGGATTTTAGTCCTTCTCCTCAGATTTTCTGGAAGCATCCCATAGAATAAGTAGTCAAAAATGGGTTGTTGCCATTCTTCTTTCTCACTTTCAGAAATAGTGACAAGATGCCTGAGTTTATTTTCTTCACCTTCAGCCTCATTTGGTGGTGGTACTAATCATTTTTGGCAGACAATAATTTGCGCTTTATCAGGCAGGGTAACGATGAAGCTAGGGCAGCTAAAGCATCAGCCTTCTTATTTTCTTTCCTTGGCACATGCTGAATAGTCACATCACCGAGCCACCCTATTGTTTGTAACCATGATATGGGCGTAGTTCAGGCTTCTTTACCTCATAACAACTTAGAAGCTGATCGACCACTAACTTAGAGTCATCAAATACTTGCAATTGCAACCGCTTCATTTCGACAGTGATTTCAACCCCAAGTATTAGTGCTTGATACTCAGCAACGTTGTTAGAGTAGAGTTGCGTCAACGTAAAATAGTAGGGCAGAACTTCACCTTGAGAAGTGACAAATACTACACCAGCACCAGCTCCTCTGCTATGTGTATCACCATCAAAGTACATCTTCTATGGAGGTTGAACTTTAATTAACATTGCGTCTTCATTAGGTAGTTCGTCAGTTAGTTCCCAATCATCATGTATAGGTTGATATGCCAAGAAGTCTAGTAACATTTGTCCATTTATAGCCTTTTGAGGGATGTACAAGATTTCAAATTATTGAAACTGGAGGTACCACCTTGCTAGTCGATCACTAAGGACAGGTTTTGACATCACGAACTTGATGGTATTTGATCTAGAAACAAGACGAACAACATGAGCTTGAAAGTAGTGCTTCAACTTTTGAATTGATAGGACTAGATCCAAACACAACTTTTCAATTGGCGAATAATTCATCTCGTTTAGTGTCATCATCCTGCTCAATTCGTAAATAGAGTTTTCTTTCCCCTCACTATTTTCTTGGGCCAACAGTACTCTAACAGACCTTTCTTGTGCCGAAATATATATTATCAGCGTCTTTCCAAGTATAGGGGCTGCTAAAACCGGAGGCTTCACCAAGTAGTATTTAATGCTCTCGAAGGCATTGCTACACGCTTGGTCCCATTTGAAAGGGATACCTTTATTCATAAGGCATCTAAATGGTTGGCACCTCCTAGCTAGGTTTGAGATGACTCTCCTAAGGTATGTTAACTTTCCTTGCAGACTTTTCAATTCGTGAATATCCCGAGGCTCAGGCATTTTCAAGATTGCATCTACTTTGGCTTGATCAATTTCAATCCCTCAATGTCGGACAATGAAACCAAGGAATTTTCCGGAAGTAACTCCAGAGGCGCATTTCAATGGATTCATCCTAAGTTGGTACATCCAGATCAACTCAAACACCATTCTCAAGTCTTTCAAGTGGTCGCTCCTCTTTATCGATTTTACCACCAAGTCGCCCACGTAACACTTGACATTTTTGTGGAGAATATCGTCAAAAATATTCTGCATAGCCCTTTGATAAGTAGCACCAGTGTTCTTCAAGCAAAAAGGCATTACCTTGTAGCAATAAATACTCTTGGCGTTGCGGAACGCGGTAAGCTCTTTATATTTTGGTTCCATACAAGTTTGGTTATAGATTGACGAACCATCCATAAACGACATTGCCTCATACCCAATAGTAGCATTGATCATCAGCTCTAGAATAGGAAGTGGGAATTCATCTTTCGGGTACCCATCGTTGAGATCCCTGATGTCAACGCACGCTCGAATATGGCCATTTTTCTTTCTTACAAGGACAATACTTGAAACCCATGTTGGGTATTTGACTTCACGAATAAAGCCAGATTTGATGAGTTTGTCAACTTCGGTTTCAATCAAGGGAACCAAGTCCGGCCTAAAGCACCTTTGGGCTTGTTTAACAGGGCGAGCACAATTCTTAATGGCAAGTTGATAGACTGCTACTTTTGGTTCCAAGCCAGGCATCTCTTTGTAGCTCCAAGAAAGGATATCCCTGAACTCCTTGAGTTACTCAATATAAGTGCTTTCTTTATCAACTTCTAGTAAAGCACTTAGGTAGGTGGGTCTTGGTTCTTCATCGGTGCCAATGTTAATTTCTTTTAAGGCATCAACTCTAGTCTTCACTTCTTCTTCAAGTTTAGGTGGAGCATCTTCCACATCTTCATCTTCTTGAGAGTCCCCATCATTGGAGGATACGTGATAACACGATGAAACATCCTCCAATTCTACATTATCCTCCATTGATGATGGAACACCATTCTCACCTTGTACAGTAACATGATACGAAGAACCCACACTTTCTTTATCTTTGTCAAATTCCTTAGTGTATACCACATTATATGGCTTTACCTTCAGTACTTATTTGTATGAAACCACAAGTTTTGTTTGTCGCCTCATTCTAGAAGGAACCAAACTTTGGAAATCCTTAGAGATCTTCTGGATTTTGGGTGAAGCGGGTGTTCTAATGCTTTAATAATTTCTCTGGAACTTGTTCCCCTTCTTTAATGGACCCAATATCTCAAACACGGAAGTCCTCACAGTTGATTTTCCAAGTCGATCAAAGACAGAAGGCTTGTTAGAAGCGGAAGATTCATCTTCTACAGTGATATAATTGAGGCTCGCCCTTCTTATGGAGATGCGCACTGGTGATGGTTGCTTGTATCCCAAACCTTCACATAGTTGTCTCGTTGCGTCTTCTGATGGTAGCTTCCCTAACTTTGACGGCTCATTAGGGGTGTATACAGCTTTTGCAAATAGCCTGTAAGCGCTAAGATCAAAACCTTCATATGTTCGCTTTGTAAGGAGTGCACATTCTGCAAACAATTTTGGGCCACAAACCCTGCAAGCGGAATTGAGGAAGGCTTTACTGCCTCAATTCGTTTGACTGGAAGAGTTAACCCCTTTAGCATGTTAGTTTGTAGATTAGATGATTTTCCTCCATCTTTCTTCCTTTTGGGACATATTGGAGCGCAGGACTTACTTTTTTTCCATAAGACGCAACATCCCCTCAATGAGATTTATTTGCGTTGGGTTGTACCTCCTCAATAACAACTTTAGATTTACCAATAGGCAGCTCAAATCTTTTAGTTGTGGGCTCCTCATTCTTACTTTTCATGGCATCATCAACTTTTATCTCCTTCACAATGCGGTTCTTCAAGTAGAACTTTGTCTCGGTGAATGGCTCATCATCAACAACTATCTTCTTCTCGACTTCACCCTCGTAGTATCTTAAACATTGATGGTAAGTAGATGGAACTACTTTATTCTCATGTATCCAAGGCCTTCCAAGTAAGACATTGTATGAAGTATTCGCATAGATCACATGCAACTATGCACTTGATTGCATATCTTCAATGGTGATTCCCAGCCTGATCGCGCCTATGGCTCTTTGCCCCCCTTTGTTGAATCCTTAGATCATCACATGACTTTCTAAGAGTTTGTTCATGGGAATACTAAGTTCTTTCACATGCAAACTAGCAAAATGTTTGATGAGGATCCTCCAGCAACCAAAATTCGATTTACCCTTTCATCACGCATATAGCCAACAAGGTACAATGGGCGGTTATGAGGAGTGTCACCTAGAAGAAGATCGTCATTTGTGAACGTGAATTTTTTCTCATAAGCATTATCTTTTTGAGGAGTGGACTCGATAAGCTTTTCCGAATATGGTGCCAATGGTAGTTCATCACTCTTTTATTTCTCTTCGTTAGTATGGAAACAAGAGGCATCAATACCCTCATGGGAAATCTTCGTGCGGAACCAACTTGGTAAAAACTTTTCCAAGGTCACTGGATGTCGTGGCTTTTGAGGGTGGTGCACCTCCACTTTTGCTTTCTTTAAGTGCTTTACTGGATTCCATCTCCTTGGTCTTTTTACCACCATTTTCCTTGTTGGTTGTTCTACTGATTCTTTTCGTGGGCTCATTCTGTGGTGCCTACGGAGAGTCACCAACGTCCAACCTTCATCATCATCAGGTTGATTGACTTCAACTCTGTCATTCTCCAGTAATTCTTCATCTTTACTTTCTTTAAAACAACATAATTCATCCGGACTTAATGAGCCATAGGTGTAGAGACTTGGTTTGCGCTTGCTTTCTCATCTTCAAGCATGATCTTCTTTTTGCAAGCCAAGTCCATAACTTTGTCCTTTAAGACAAAGCACTTATTTAGAGGGTGCTTATAAGTCGATGGTATTTGCAGTAATTTGTGTCATTTGTTTTCCCAGTTTTATTTGGTCGCTTCATCTATGGAAGCGCAATGAGATTTAACTCGAGGAATTCTTCAAAAATAGTTGTCACATCAGAATCTAGAAACGGGTACTCTTTCTGTTGCATTTCTTTTAGATTTAACTTTCCATTTGGCTTATCCTGAAACGAAGTGGATTTCATACTCTGCTTCTTGCTCCCCTTCGTCGTAAACTTCACAGGTGATGAATTGGCATTCATAGCTTCTTTGTTTCATATCTTGGTACAAATTTTCTCCATTTTCTGCTTCTTGCTTGTTGTTTCCTTTGGGAGGTTCATAGATGGGCAACTTTTCATTTCTAGCTAAGGCCATGCTCATTCCATGTCATGGGCATGAGTTGCAAGTTCTTCAAATGTTCTAGGCTTGCAACCTTGAAAGATGTTGTGCAATACCCAATCCATACCTTGGATGCACATCTCTTTGTCAGAAGCTTCACTAAGCTTGTGTTTACAGTTGAGGCTTGCATTCCTCCAACAATTGATAAAGTCGATAACTGGTTCACCTTTCTGTTGACGAGAATTTGTGAGTTCCACCATGCTCACAGTGCGCCTTGTGTTATAAAAGTGATTGAGGAACTCTTGCTCTAGATGATCCTAATTATCAATAGATCTTTCCTCGAGGTCTGTATACCAATCAAAAGCATTTCCTTTTAACGAGCGGACAAACTGTTTGACGAGGCAATCTCCATAAGTTCCAGTGTTGTTGCATGTCTCAACAAAGTGCGCCACATGTTACTTTGGATTGCCTTTACCATCAAACTTTTGAAGCTTTGGAGGTTGATAGCCAACAAACATCTTCAAGATGTCGATCCTTGCAGTGTACGGCTTTGCGTATGTAAAGGAGGATTTGGAAGCAACCTCATACTTATTATTAATAGTTCCTTCAATGAGCTCCTTCAGTTGATCGATGGGAATCATCTCTTAAAACGAGACAGGGATAGCCTTAGCGGATGCTACTCATCTTGGGGGAGAATCAATCTCTGGAACTTCTGGAAGCTTGCTAGGTGCATGGGTGGATTCTTCTTCCATTAAGATTCCCACCCTGTCTGTTAGCTTGTCAATTTTAGCATCTTGATTTTGCATGTACTTGGTCAAGCCAACGATTGCTTCCGTCAAGTTCGCCAGCTGCTCTTCAACAGATGAAGTGTTTGCCACCATGGCTTGCATGATTGTTGTAGATGATGGGGAGTAGCATGGATTGTCACACGTATTGATTCTCGAATGACTCACGCTACGCGGTGTAAGTGGGGAGGATCCATCACTTGAAGCATCATCATCTTCCTTCACAACATAGTTCTTGGATCTGGAGAGGTCAAGCATCGCAAGAGTGTTCTTTATCTTTTTAGCAACATTGCTTCCTCCTTCGAGTACGTTTGTGGAATATCTTGCTCCTTTTGAGGATAAAGATCTGAAAACAGGGGTTGATGGAGACATCACTTGGAGGGCTTGTTGTCCTAAAGAGCTCGTTTTGATCCTCGTAACTGGTCTGAAATTTCCAAAGGTAACATCGAGGATGCTTTCCACATCAACAAAGAACCTGGAATTAGCAGCCTTGGCGGAAGTTAAACTGGAGTTGATTTTCTTGGAAGCCATTTCTTTGTTCTTGAACTTTGGTGATTGAAAAGTTGAGATGAGAGGTAAAGATTGTCCCATTGGGCGTTCCAGAATTTGTAGACAAGACCGAAAAATATCGCAACAATCGTAGTATAAGATTTCAAATATTTGAGTGTTACAATTTCTATGAATCCTCTGTTTCTTCTTTACAATAGTAAATAAAAGAGCCTCCGAGCGTAATCTTGAATTTTATTTTAATTTAATCCAAGTGCTTAAAGCTTGATCTTGATCTTGACGTACTTTTAATCCAAGGGATTGCAGTTTGTTCTTGAATCTTCGTCTTGATATTTTAATCCTTAGAACGCTTGAATGCTTGTAGCTTTTAGAGAATTTCGCAGCGACTGATCCACAATCTCCCTCTTGCTTCTTGTTATAACTTCTAATGTCTTTTCTGGGTTATGAAGACACCTATTTATAGTTGTGGAAGGGAGGAGTTGTGATAAGAACAAACTCTTTCCGACCAATCAAATTAAAGTGTGACATGACCGCAGTTGATTGGCCAGAACATGTCACTTGCACACGTAGCACGATTTCATCGGCCTTTTGATGTGACTTGGCATGCCTTGTCATTTTGACACGTGGCATGATCCTATTGGCTCTTCAGTTTGACTTGGCATGCCACGTCATTTGACGAGTGGCACCAAACTGGGCCTCTAGGAAGATGACATATTGGGCCTAATGAATTGGGCTCTTAACTTTAGCCCAATTAAATGGGCTAGCCCAATGGATTAAGACCTATTTATTTAATTTATATATATTGAATTTATATAATTAATCCAAATATAGTAGCCCATAATATTTATTTGGACCATTATATCTTGAATGTAAAATATAGTACAAATTACTTTATGGATTAAATTTTAATAAGGTTTATATGCCTACACAAACATTTAGGTACTTAAATTATAGGCAAAATGCCTTAGTACCCCCCTAAACTTGTCGCGAATTATTAGTTTCCTCCCCAAACTATCTATGGTTCGAATTACCCCCTACACTAGGATAAGTGAATTTAAAACCCCCCCCGGGGTCTCATACACATGGTTAAGTGTATGCACGCGTGATACATATGGCAATTTGTATTCCATGTAGGCAAATAAAATGAATATTAAATTATTAATACTAATAACTAAAGAAAGAAAAGGGTAAAAATAAAGTCAAAATGCCTTAGTACCCCCTTAAACTTATCGCGAATTATTAGTTTCCTCCCCAAACTATCTCTGGTTCGAATTACCCCCCTACACTAGGATAAGTGAATTTAAAAACCCCCCGGGGTCTCATACACCTGGTTAAGTGTATGCACGCCCGATACATGTGGCAATTTGTATTCCACGTAGGCAAATAAAACGAATATTAAATTATTAATACTAATAGCTAAAGAAAGAGAACGGTAAAAATAAAGAAAAGGTTAAAGGCATAAACATTTGTCCTTTCACTTTTACCCAAACGCCTCTCTTTGTTAGATCCCAAACGCCTTCTCTCTTTCACTGTCAAAATTTTCAAATGCATCTCCATTAAACGAGAACAAGACTTCAATTATGGTGTATTTTTTTATCATATGTGGTTTCTTCTCCAGTGTCATCAAGCTTTTTTAGTGGTCTTCTCCAGCTATTTCAAACAGACAAACTAAAAGGTTAGGGATTTCAAGCTTTACTTCTCCAACTATAACATAGATGATTGCTTTCTCTCTTCTATTTTGTTGAGTTAAGGCTTTCAAATTGAATTTTTTATGTGTAAAAACAGTGATTTTGTGCATGAATACAGTGTAGGGTTTTGTGCAATAACTTACAAACTTTAGGGGTTCTTTATTTTTATATTTTGGAATTGTCTGCATGTATGTTATTCGGGTAATTTTAGTTATTTTGAAGGTATTGCAAGAATTCTTCGGCTATTTTTGTTTAGCTTACTATTGGTGGATTATTTTATGTAAAAGTGAATCTTTTTCTGTATTTTATTTGTATCTCGCATTTGTTTATATGTTACAACATTGCACTATTAAATATTGATAATTATGTATATGGTTGTAGGTTGTCCCATGGCTTCTAAGTACTTTAACTTTAGATGGAAAATTGATGTAATGTTGGTAAGTGAAGTAGGGCCAATTTTTGTTGGAGGTAGGACTGAATATTCCTTCAATAATGATTTTGATCACTTATCTATCCCTGAATTAGTAGATATTGCAAAGGATTTTGGGGTTACTAAATTAGGAACCACTTATATTGCACCTTCTAAGGGTGGAAAATTGATAAAACTAGAGAAAGACAAGGATTTGTTAGACCTAAGAGTATTGTTGAATGATGGGGACACAATAGATATATTTATATATAGTGACTCTAATTTTGAGGATGTGGGATATGTTGGCCAACATGTGAATGGGGAAAAAGAAGGTGGCAGTCAATTAACTAATATAAATGGGGAGGGAATCTGAGCCTTTATTTATTCCACACCCACCCATAATTGCACCTGCTCCAATTTTAGATATAGAGTTCCCTTCTTCTCTAAATACTTTTGAAAAGGCTGAAAAAAATATAAGAGAGGAAGAAGGTTCTGCTAGTGTAGATCTAAACAATTCCATTACTTCCTCTGAAGAAGATGTAGGCACTGAGGAAGAATTTAAACTTTCTGATGATTATGGAAGTGATGTTCGTGAAGAACGTAGGGTTGTGAAACAAGATCTGAAGGCTTACAAAGTAAAAAAAGGGTGGAAAAGTAGGAAAGAAAGACCTGATGGTTTCTAGGTGAGGCTGGACTAGATGAAGGTTATGATGATATTGATAAAGAAAGAAAAAATCTGAAGGATAAATTGGGAGGGGATGATGATGAGCCATATTATGACTCATCAGAGGCTGACAGCTTTGCTAGTTAATCTGAAGGTGAAGCTGTCAGTGATGATGAAGTAGTAGAAGAAAACTTGAGGGTAAGGAGAAAGAGTAACAGGGTAGTATATGATCCTTCTTGTGAGAAAGTTGTTTGGGATATTGGTCAAGTATTTGAAAATGTGAAAGAGTTCAGAGAGGCTTTGACCAAGTATGCTGTAAAGAAAGGGGTTCAACTAGACAAATATAAGAATGAACCAAGTAGAGTTAGGGTGAAGTGCAAAGATGGTTGTCCTTGGATGATATATGCTAGCAAGGAAGGCAGGACTTGATATATGCTAGCAAGGAAGGAAGGTGAGACTGTCAAGACATACAATCCTAGACATAAATGCCATAAGACCAACATCAACTTTCTTTGCAATTCAAAATATCTAGCTAATCATTATAAGAAAAGGATTATTTCACAACCTACCATTAAAGGGTGGGAAATACAAGATCTTGTCAGGGAAGACTTTGGTGTGTATGTGGGTAAGGCTATTTGTTCAAAGACAAGAAAAATTGTTTTGAAATAAGTCATGGGAGATTACATTGCTGAGTTAGGTAGACTTTTTGACTATAGAGATGTGCTTCTACAAACAAATCTTGGTAGCACATGTATAGTTAAGGTAGCTGATTTAGAAGATAGTAAGAAAGAGTTTATAAGCTTCTATATATGCTTTGCTGCTATGAAGAGGGGATTCTTGGAGGGATGCAGAAAGTGTATAGGACTAGATGGTTGTTTTTTGAAGGGGATATGCAAAGGACAATTATTAGTTGCAGTTGATAAAGATGGAAACAACCAAATGTTTCCTATAGCATAGGCTGTTATTGAGATTGAAAAAAAGGAAACATGGACATGGTTTATGAGGATATTGCAAGAAGACTTACAACTTGGAGATGGAAATGAGATCACTATAATCAGTGACATGCAAAAGGTATGATACCCAAACTGATATTTATTGCTTTTTGCTATTTCTATTGTTATTTATTATTTCTTTTTGTTTTCAGGGTTTAGTTAGTGCTGCTGAAGAAGTATTTCCAGCTTGTTAGCACATAATGTGTGCAAGACATATTATGTCAAACTGGTCAAAAAAATGGAGGGGAATTGAGAGAAGGAAGAAGTCTTGGAGTTGTGCCAGAGCAACATATGAAGCCGAATTGAAAAAGAGGCTAGATGAATTAAATACATTGGGTCACAATATTGTTGAAGATCTTATTTCATACAACAAAGAAAGATGGTGCAAAGTCTACTTCAAAGAATTCTCCAAATGTGAAAGTGTGGACAATAATATGTCGGAAAGTTTTAATGATTGGATATTGGGAGCTAGACACAAGACAATTGTGTCAATGCTAGAAGAAATTAGAGTCAAGGTCATGATAAGGATAGCTAAGATGAGGACCTTTGTNATTAAATAATTTTATTTAAAATATGTGTTTGCATTATAATATTCTCTCCGTTTCAATTTATATGAACCTATTTCTTTTTTAATCTGTTCCAAAAAGAATGACTTCTTTCCGTATATGAAAATAATTTACCTTTATACAAAGATTTATAAGTACAAAATATGTGTGCCTCATTTTATACTACAAGTATAAAAGTCTTCTCTCTTTTCTTAAATTTCGTGCTCAGTCAAATGAGTTCAAACAAATTGAAACGGTGGTACTATAAAACTTAACGATAATTTGCAAGTTCTAAAATGATAGATGTGTTAATTATGAATAANTTCATTGGAATGGAGAACATGGCTTTGAAGTTATGGAAGGTGTAGTTAAGTTTATTGTTCACCTAGAAAGAGGATATTGTAGTTGCAGGTCATGGCAATTGAAAGGTATTCCTTGTGCACATGCCATAACAACAATGTAGTTTAGGATGATTGATGCATCTGAGTCAATTGCATCATGGTACAGAAAGGAGACATATTTGCGAGCTTATTCCAATTTCATACAACCTGTTCCCAACCATAATACAACATCACATTGCATACTACACTAATACATAGACTAATCTTCAATATTCTTCCCCACTTTAGCTCATGCTCTTGTTCATTTCTCTTCTTCAACAAACCCAAAATAACAATGTTAGCTTGTTTTGGAAATTTTGGTTCATACCACTCAAAAAAATTACAAGCCTTACAACCTTTAACCTGCAAAAATAGCACAACTATCAATTTTTTTTAATGAAAAAATCTAGAACAAACCCAACATAAATTATAATCAATTTAAACCTTCGAAACATTACTTTATCATACCTTATAATTTTTACAACCAAAAAGTCTTCTTCCCGGATTGTCATTTGACCATGAAATTTTTAAATGTGATGGATACCACATTTACAAAGTGGGTTCATCTTCAATGTCTTGGAGAAAACTAAGATGAAAACCAAGAATATCACTCAGAGCTTTAACAATTAAAGAAGAAAATTAAGAATATTACAAAAAAAAGAGCAGTAGTTATGCTTCAATGGAGGAGCTTATAAGGAAGAAGAAGTGAAAGAATAGTCGTTAATTTGGGCCTTTTTACCGTTAGGGCTGATTAGGTAGCCATTTCTATACAGCCTCACGCGCCATACATCATTTGAGATCACTTCTCATGCCATGTGGCAGCCCAGGGGTTTTTCTTAAATTCACTTATCCTAGTGTAAGAGGGTAATTCGAAACAGAGATAGTTTGGGGAGGAAACTAATAATTCGCGACAAGTTTAGGGGGGTACTAAGGCATTTTGCCTAAATTATATCATAAAAAATATCCAACTAAATTTAACTTTAGGTAAACTAATATAAATTAAAACTTTAAAGGGTAAACGACACTTTCCACGTTAGAAATGCTTGGATAAAATTATTGTTAAATTTAAATAGTTAAAGCTTAGATGAGCTAATATGAATTTGAGTCAACAAAAACATTATTTCCTTTAAGGTTGAGAGCAAATAATTAATGTCCAAATTAATTAACTAATTAGCAATTAAAAGTATCCAATTCAATTTCTTTCCAAATTAATTATATTAGTAAAAATTATTTTTCAAGTTGAAAATCTGCCAGGCTACATAAATTGTTTTTATAAGAAGAGGCATCTGTAGTTAACGATATAAAAATAAAGCGAAATAGTTATTCTATAGTATTAGAAGACAAATTGGTAAAAATATAAACTTAAATCAATAATAATAAAACAGTAGCAGATAAAATGCATTATAAAATGAATGAATTGGTATTAATTTTTGTTTCTTTCCACATTCATTTCAACATATGATAGCTCCCTATATTTTTTTAATATTGAATTATTTTGGCAAAATATAAATGCGACATTAGTAATTATTTTCAAATCTCTAAACTACCAAACGATTTAACTTTTAAGTTATTTATTAGAAAAGATTTTTGTGATTTATTTGTTTTCAGTATTAGTTAAAAGAAAATAAGTTTAAAATCACAACAAGACATCTAAAGACTTTTGTGGAGCAAGCTTTTTTACATTGAGTTAGTTAAATGTGATTAACATTCATTATTTTCAATAAATTACCCTTTTTATAATTTTATTTTTATAATACATGATTTTTAAAAATTGTGTACCCCATAATATAAATACACATAAAACACGTACCCTAAAACTAATATATTTATATAAGAATTTTCATAGCATTGGAGCGTGAATAGTTTATTTTAAAACACAAAAGGTATATATATTTGAAAAAAGAGAGAGAAAAAAGTAGGACAGAGATCTTGTTTTACTATGGGCAGAAAACAAAAAAATTCTGTTTTTCTCCAAATTATGGGGGAGATTTATTGAATCCAAGTCATCCTTCATTCAATACCGTTGATTGACAAAAACATCAAACGGCTGAAACTCACGATCCGAGTTATCTCAAAGTAACCAATCAACAGCTCGCCTCAACTTCCTATATAACCAAAACTCTCTACCCCATTTCTTTCAAACTATTCGAACTCAAAATCCCTCCGATTTCCTACAAACTTTGCTAATCTCCTCTTACATTCCTCAAACCTTCTTTATCCCCTCAAAAATGGCACCAAAAGCAGAGAAAAAACCCGCAGAGAAAAAACCAGCTGCCGAAAAAACCCCCGCCGCCGAGAAATCATCGAAGGCCGGCAAAAAGCTCCCGAAGGACGGCGCTGCTGCTGCCGGAGATAAGAAGAAGAAGAGATCGAAAAAGTCAATTGAGACTTACAAGATCTATATTTTTAAGGTGCTGAAACAGGTTCACCCTGATATCGGAATTTCAAGCAAAGCAATGGGTATCATGAACAGTTTTATCAACGACATTTTTGAGAAGCTCGCTCAGGAATCTTCTAGACTTGCTAGGTACAACAAGAAGCCGACGATTACTTCACGGGAAATTCAGACCGCCGTCCGATTGGTTCTTCCCGGTGAATTGGCTAAGCATGCTGTTTCTGAGGGTACTAAAGCTGTTACCAAATTCACTAGCTCTTGAAATTTGATAGGATTTTGCTCTGTTTTTATCGTTTGATTTCTGTTGCGTTTGGTGATGTAAAGAAGAAAAATTGGTTGGTATTTGGTGTAATATCTTACAGTTCTGTATCTGTAACAATTTTCCCATTTGTTGAATGTGAAATGTGAAAGTAAGGGAAACAGCATTTACCATTATCTGTTTTCGGGTTTATTTCTTTTACATTTGGAAATTGGAATTTTGAAAATCTAATGATGATACATATGTTTTCTCATTCAAATTCAAATTCAATTTAGTGTTAATTACACTATTTTAGGCCTTTAAGACTGATAACTTGTTAATTACCATTATATCTCTATCTGTTATCTTTGTCACCTTCTTTGATTTTAAATATTATGGATTTCTAACTAGTTCAAATAAGAAAATTTAATAATTTTTTAATTTAATTTAAAATTACAAATACTAGAAAATATCTAATGTGAAAATAGTTTATAAATGATAAAAAAGATGAACGATATTTTGCTAAAAATAAAAAAATTAAAATTAAATAATTTTATTTAAAATATGTGTTTGCATTATAATATTCTCTCCGTTTCAATTTATATGAACCTATTTCTTTTTTAATCTGTTCCAAAAAGAATGACTTCTTTCCGTATATGAAAATAATTTACCTTTATACAAAGATTTATAAGTACAAAATATGTGTGCCTCATTTTATACTACAAGTATAAAAGTCTTCTCTCTTTTCTTAAATTTCGTGCTCAGTCAAATGAGTTCAAACAAATTGAAACGGTGGTACTATAAAACTTAACGATAATTTGCAAGTTCTAAAATGATAGATGTGTTAATTATGAATAATGTACAAACTCAAACTGTAGACAATAAATTGCGTCGAGAAAATAAAATCATGACCGAAAAATATCGCAACAATAGTAATATTTGATTTTAAATATTTGAGTGTTACAATATTTATGAATCATCTGATTCTTCTTTACAACAGTAAATAAAAGAGACTCCAAGCTTAATCTTGAATTTTATTTTATTTTAATCCAAATACTTGAAGCTTGATCTTGATCTTGACGTACTTTTAATCCGAGGGCTTGCAGCTTGTTTTTGAATCTTCGTCTTGATCTTTTAATTCTTAGAACACTTGAATGCTTGCAGCTTTTAGAGAAATCTGTAACGTTTGATCCACGAGCTCCCTCTTGCTTCTCGTTATAACTTTTAGTGTCTTTTCTGAGTTTATGAAGACGTTATTTATAGATGTGGAATGTAGGAGTTGTGATAAGAATAAATTTTTTTCGACCAATCAAATTGAAGTGTGGTATGACCGCATTTGATTGGCCAGAACATGTCACTTGCACGCGTGGCCCGATTTCATTGGCCTTTTGATGTGACTTGGCATGCCTTGTCATTTTGACACGAGTCATGATCCTATTGGCTCTTTAGTTTGACTTGGCGTGCCACGTCATTTGATGTGTGACACCAAATTGGGCCTCTAAGAAGATGACATCTTGGGTCTAATGAATTTGACTCATCACTTTAGCCCAATTAAATAGGCTACTCCGGTGGATTAAGACCTATTTATTTAATCTATATATATTAGATTTATATAATTAAGCCAATTATATTAGCCCATAATATTTATTTGGACCAATATATCTTGAATTTAAAATATAGTCCAAACTACTCTATGGATTAAACTTTAATAAAGTTTATATGCCTACAAATACCCCTACTTCAAAACTTGTTAAGATATAGATTTGTCGTAACCGAAAACGAGTCATGAAGTATTAGTGGACTATCAAATTTATCGCTGGCCAGATTAGAATGTAGAGTATCATCCATGCAATTTGTTACATACACACCCAATCAATTACTTGAACACAACTGCTTACCTTTAAATAAGGACAAAGACAAACTATTGAGTATAATTTTAACATAAAGTTGTACCCTTCAGTGACTGCATTTTCCATTTGGAAATGAATCCTTCCCTACCGTAATAACTAATTTAACTTTCCATTCACAAATTCCAACAACAATTGATTTGTCTTTGAATTCCTATATTGCCGCCGAAGTTAGGCAAATCCTTCTTCGAATATACAAGCAGTAGCTGAATCCAACATGGAATACAATTGCAATAGCCGTCTTATATACCTGATCCCACATCATCCAATTTATTATTTGTTGCCTTCCCATACGTGTATATATAGACGTATGCTCTTCCCCTCTAAACATCAATTTGCACTATTTGCAAGCTCTATTGAGTCTACCTTTGACGATTCGAAAGATTTGTGATTGTTACTTTTCCCTTTTGACTTAGGAACTAACAAATTTTTTTATGCAGCTTGAACATGGTTTACTTTAGAGACTCAACATCCTCCTCCTCCACGCCCAAGTATCTTATAATTTCAGAGCACAAGGATAGTAAAACGAAGACCGGATTACTAGTTGATATACCACTAACCGGCTTATATGCAGATTCGTGGCCATCCTTGCAAAATCCATTTCGTTTGGTAGATTGGACCTTTAAAAACACCAAACGTAAATTCAAGACATGGACTCTTCGTTCCCATAATCACAAATTTAAAAATGTGGCAAGTTCCCTCCCATGCTTAGGACGACGAATCCTCAAAGGAGAAGTATACTGGAGTGATTCCTTAACTTTTGGTAGCGAATTTTATTATATCTCCGGCTGTTGGGAGTGGACCGAAGATATTCTTAGTAGGAACCATCGAGCATTGAGGACCACCAATATTTACGATGTTGTCTATGCTTCATTGTTTACTTATAATCATTCTACAAGTATCATGCAAGCCTTTTGTGAGGCTTGGTGTCCTCGTACAAACACGTTGCTTTACTCAGTTGGAGAGTTACCCATATCTCTTTGGGACTTGTACGCTATTGGGGGTCTGTCTTTAATGGGGTCTCCTTATGAGGAAGTTATTCCAAATACTCGAGAACTTACAGGTTAATTTGTCAGAAGTTGAAGATGTACTATTTGTTAAACTTGGCATTGGAAGCGACAAGAAAGACGAAGTATACTTGGATGCTTTTTTATCGTGCTGGTTATATGTATTTTTGCTCCCTACAAAAGAAGGCGACTTTATTCGGCCTGAGACTTTCAAGATTGCAGGCCTTCTTGCGTGTGAGCAAAGAATTAACCTCGCCGTTCCAGTCTTAGATATCATTTACATGGGATTAAACACAATTTCATGCGACTGAACACATAATAAGGTTATGCGAACATGAAGACATAGAGAATCCCCAGACTTTGATAGTTTCAGATTTGCGGGACTTCACCAAAACTTTTGTATATTTATGTAGGAATGTCAAAATTACGAACCGTTTGATTATATTTAAACAAGACTTCAAAATATAAAACACCTCCAAAATGTAGGTTTTAATACCTTAAGGATAGTTTCAGCTAATATTTCGAAATCAAATAAGATTTTGATATACCGATAGTTTCGAATTGGCGCGTCTTCACCAAAACTTTTATGTTTTGGTAGGGAAGCCTCAAAATCACAAGAATTTTTTATTTCTATCAATCAAAACTCAAGATCTCCATTCTCGCTGAATATCTTGTGTTCATGTCTCACTGAATTTGAAACATTGTGCCAATGAATCTTTTCTTATATTTGTGTTCATTTTTGACGCTTCTCTTTCTCTTTCCCCCTTTTTGGCAGTGAGCGAATATGAAGTCNGTTCCAAAAAGAATGACTTCTTTCCGTATATGAAAATAATTTACCTTTATACAAAGATTTATAAGTACAAAATATGTGTGCCTCATTTTATACTACAAGTATAAAAGTCTTCTCTCTTTTCTTAAATTTCGTGCTCAGTCAAATGAGTTCAAACAAATTGAAACGGTGGTACTATAAAACTTAACGATAATTTGCAAGTTCTAAAATGATAGATGTGTTAATTATGAATAATGTACAAACTCAAACTGTAGACAATAAATTGCGTCGAGAAAATAAAATCATGACCGAAAAATAATGTAACAATAGTAATATTTGATTTTAAATATTTGAGTGTTACAATATCTATAAATCCTCTGATTCTTCTTTACAACAGTAAATAAAAGAGACTCCAAGCTTAATCTTGAATTTTATTTTATTTTAATCCAAATACTTGAAGCTTGATCTTGATCTTGATCTTGACGTACTTTTAATCCGAGGGCTTACAGCTTGTTTTTGAATCTTCGTCTTGATCTTTTAATTTTTAGAACACTTGAATGCTTACAGCTTTTAAAGAAATCCGTAACGTTTGATCCACGAGCTCCCTCTTGCTTCTCGTTATAACTTTTAGTGTCTTTTCTGAGTTTATGAAGACGTTATTTATAGATGTGGAATGTAGGAGTTGTGATAAGAATAAATTTTTTTCGACCAATCAAATTGAAGTGTGGTATGACCGCATTTGATTGGCCAGAACATGTCACTTGCACGCGTGGCCCGATTTCATTGGCCTTTTGATGTGACTTGGCATGCCTTGTCATTTTGACACGAGTCATGATCCTATTGGCTCTTTAGTTTGACTTGGCGTGCCACGTCATTTGATGTGTGACACCAAATTGGGCCTCTAAGAAGATGACATCTTGGGTCTAATGAATTTGACTCATCACTTTAGCCCAATTAAATAGGCTACTCCGGTGGATTAAGACCTATTTATTTAATCTATATATATTAGATTTATATAATTAAGCCAATTATATTAGCCCATAATATTTATTTGGACCAATATATCTTGAATTTAAAATATAGTCCAAATTACTTTATGGATTAAACTTTAATAAAGTTTATATGCCTACAAATACCCCTATTTCAAAACTTGTTAAGATATAAATTTGTCGTAACCGAAAACGAGTCATGAAGTATTAGTGGACTATCAAATTTATCGCTGGCCAGATTAGAATGTAGAGTATCATCCATGCAATTTGTTACATACACACCCAATCAATTACTTGAACACAACTGCTTACCTTTAAATAAGGACAAAGACAAACTATTGAGTATAATTTTAACATAAAGTTGTACCCTTCAGTGACTGCATTTTCCATTTGGAAATGAATCCTTCCCTACCGTAATAACTAATTTAACTTTCCATTCACAAATTCCAACAACAATTGATTTGTCTTTGAATTCCTATATTGCCGCCGAAGTTAGGCAAATCCTTCTTCGAATATACAAGCAGTAGCTGAATCCAACATGGAATACAATTGCAATAGCCGTCTTATATACCTGATCCCACATCATCCAATTTATTATTTGTTGCCTTCCCATACGTGTATATATAGACGTATGCTCTTCCCCTCTAAACATCAATTTGCACTATTTGCAAGCTCTATTGAGTCTACCTTTGACGATTCGAAAGATTTGTGATTGTTACTTTTCCCTTTTGACTTAGGAACTAACAAATTTTTTTATGCAGCTTGAACATGGTTTACTTTAGAGACTCAACATCCTCCTCCTCCACGCCCAAGTATCTTATAATTTCAGAGCACAAGGATAGTAAAACGAAGACCGGATTACTAGTTGATATACCACTAACCGGCTTATATGCAGATTCGTGGCCATCCTTGCAAAATCCATTTCGTTTGGTAGATTGGACCTTTAAAAACACCAAACGTAAATTCAAGACATGGACTCTTCGTTCCCATAATCACAAATTTAAAAATGTGGCAAGTTCCCTCCCATGCTTAGGACGACGAATCCTCAAAGGAGAAGTATACTGGAGTGATTCCTTAACTTTTGGTAGCGAATTTTATTATATCTCCGGCTGTTGGGAGTGGACCGAAGATATTCTTAGTAGGAACCATCGAGCATTGAGGACCACCAATATTTACGATGTTGTCTATGCTTCATTGTTTACTTATAATCATTCTACAAGTATCATGCAAGCCTTTTGTGAGGCTTGGTGTCCTCTTACAAACACGTTGCTTTACTCAGTTGGAGAGTTACCCATATCTCTTTGGGACTTGTACGCTATTGGGGGTCTGTCTTTAATGGGGTCTCCTTATGAGGAAGTTATTCCAAATACTCGAGAACTTACAGGTTAATTTGTCAGAAGTTGAAGATGTACTATTTGTTAAACTTGGCATTGGAAGCGACAAGAAAGACGAAGTATACTTGGATGCTTTTTTATCGTGCTGGTTATATGTATTTTTGCTCCCTACAAAAGAAGGCGACTTTATTCGGCCTGAGACTTTCAAGATTGCAGGCCTTCTTGCGTGTGAGCAAAGAATTAACCTCGCCGTTCCAGTCTTAGATATCATTTACATGGGATTAAACACAATTTCATGCGACTGAACACATAATAAGGTTATGCGAACATGAAGACATAGAGAATCCCCAGACTTTGATAGTTTCAGATTTGCGGGACTTCACCAAAACTTTTGTATATTTATGTAGGAATGTCAAAATTACGAACCGTTTGATTATATTTAAACAAGACTTCAAAATATAAAACACCTCCAAAATGTAGGTTTTAATACCTTAAGGATAGTTTCAGCTAATATTTCGAAATCAAATAAGATTTTGATATACCGATAGTTTCGAATTGGCGCGTCTTCACCAAAACTTTTATGTTTTGGTAGGGAAGCCTCAAAATCACAAGAATTTTTTATTTCTATCAATCAAAACTCAAGATCTCCATTCTCGCTGAATATCTTGTGTTCATGTCTCACTGAATTTGAAACATTGTGCCAATGAATCTTTTCTTATATTTGTGTTCATTTTTGACGCTTCTCTTTCTCTTTCCCCCTTTTTGGCAGTGAGCGAATATGAAGTCCCACAAACTTGAAGGTTATGTGAACATGAAGACATAGTGAATCCCAAGAATTTAATGCAACTATTGTCCTTGTATCAGTGAAGACACTATATATCCATTAAAAAGTTTCAAAACTTTGAATTTAATATTTAAAATGTTCGAATTCGTGATTTGTTTGGATTGATTATTCTTGCAAATGATGAAGAATATACCTTGTAGTTATATCTCAATTTTGAGGGTTTTACGTAAATTTTTATATTGAAACTCGAAGAAACGAAGTTGCTGGAATTGTATGATAAACGTGTCACAATTATTTTAGAATTGCATCACAATTGTATTAAATTGTATGTAACTTGTATTTGATACAATAATACCTAAAATAATAGACGATACAATACTAATATAATTATGATAATAAAATTGCATGTTACTTGTATCTGATACAATAATACCTAAAATAATTATCAGATACAATACCAATTAGGCAAGCATGACGCAACTTCAGCTGTCCGATACCAATTAGGCAAGCATGGCGCAGCTTCAGCTATCCGATAATATGACCCTTATAGGAAGGTATGGAGTTCGAGGAATAGGGTAGTAGAGTAGGTAGTCTAGAGTGTTCATAATAGTAGTATTGACACACAGTCTCGCTTTCTGTGGGCAGTAGGTTTTTATGACTAACCGTTGTTTTCTTTCATTGTGGGTTACCTTATTACCTTGTTGTTTTTATTTTGCTTTTATATATTTTTTTTGGTACCGTTCCTTCTTGTCTACATTTTTATTAATGTGGTGCTTATGCTTTCCTGAGTTGAGGATCTATTGGAAACAGTCTCCCTATCCTCACAAGGTAGAGGTAAGGTCCGCGTACACACTACCTACCCCAGACCCCACGATGTGGGATAAGACTGGATATGTTGTTGTTGTTGTTGTTGTTGTTGTTGTTACAATACCAATATAATTATAGTATAATACTATAACAAATTTTAAGATTTGATTTATGATTGAAACTTGAAGAATATGAAGATCACAATTGTCTCACTATTTAGCAGAAATGTATCGCAATTTAATACTATTATGTTTTATGTATTGATGTATTAGAATAATGATACAATTATTATATAATTCCTCCAACTACTTCTAATTCTTGTTCTTCTTCTTCTTCTTCTTCTTCTTCTTCTTCGAGTTTCAATCTAAATTTTCACCTAAAACTAACTATATACTTAACTAATCTCCATCAAAATTCAGACATAAATTTCAAAGGATATTCTCAATCACTTGCAAGAACATCCAATCCAAAAAATCACAAAATCTTAAAACCCAAAATTGTATATATGTATGCTCGAGAATCATATGCATTTTTATTCTTTGAATGGATCAATATTGTTGTAACGATCCGACCAGTCATTTTGAGCTGTAGCGCGTCGTTCAGCGGTTTGAGGTCATGAGCAACTTCATTTTAGGTATTATGACTTGTAGGTGTGGTCGGAATTGAATTTCGGGAAGTTTCGAGTCAATTTGGAAAGAAAATTCTCATTTGAGAAACCTTAAGTTGGAAGAATTGACTAAGATTGGATTTTTAGTAAACAACCTCAGAATCAGGATTTGAAGTTTCCAACAGGTTCCTATGATGATTTCGGATTTGGGCGTATGTTAGGATCGAGTTTTGGATCACCCGGGAGCATTTCAGCGCATATTGTAGAAGTCATCATTTTAGAAGAAATTTCATAATTTCGGGTTGAAGCGCATTTCAGTGATATTGATGTTCGTTTGGGATTTTGAGTATGGGAATTGCTCTGTATGGTGATTCTGGAGTTTGGAGCGTGATCAAAAAGGAATTCAGAGGCCCGTAGGTTATTTTGAAGTCATTTGGCTAAAGATAGAAATTTGAAGGTTTTTGAGAAATCCGACCGGAAGTGAAAATTTTGATATCAGGGTAGTAATGTGATTCCGAAAGTTGGAGCAGGTCCGTAATGTTACATGTGACTTGTGTGCAAAATTTGGGGTCAATCGGACGTGATTTGATAGGTTTCGACATCGACTGTAGAAGTTGGAAAACTCAAAGTTCATAAGGATTGAATTGAGTTGCGATCCATTGTTTCGACGTCGTTTGATGTGATTTGAGGCCTTGAGTGGGTCCTGATTATGTTTTGGAAGTGGTTGGTATGATTAGACGTAGTCCCGGGGGCCCCGGGTGGATTCCAGGTGGTTAACGGATTGAGTTTGGACTTGGGAGGAGAGATGAGGCAGTTGTTACATGGTGCGATCGCACCTCCGCAAAGGGGCCACATGTGCGAGTTCGCGGGTGCGAACCCAGTGGTCGCAGGTGCGGTGGGTGAAGAAAAGCTTGGGAGCGCAGGTGAAAGGGTGTGTCCGCACCTGCGAAGGCGCATATGCGGAAAAAGAAGCGCAGGTGCGGATCCGTGCCGAGCAAGGGGAGTGCGCATGTGCGAGGTTTAGGCCGCACCAGCGAGGCCGCAAGTGCGGTGGTTCGACCATAGATGCGGAGTTTGGGTCTGGGCAGTGTGTTATTTTAAAAGCGGGATTTGGCCATTATCTTTCATTTTTCTCTTGGCTTGGGTGATTATTGGAGGGTTTGAAGAGAAGTTTCATAATATATAGTAAGGTAAGCTATCCCCACCCACCTTGAGTTAAATATATTGATTATGTATATAGTTTAACAAGGAATTTTGTGGAACTTGGGGTTTTGGTAGAAAACGTAGGACATTTATATTTTTTATTTTTGACCACGAATTTGAGCATGTAATTAGAGTAAATTGTATATTTGAGTTAGTAAGGCTATGGATAAAGTTTATCTTCGAGAAATTTCAGAATACGGGCGCGTGGGCCTGAGGGTTATTTGGTCAACTTTTCGATCGGAATTAGAAATTTATATGAATTGAATTGTTATAAGTATTAGAATATATTTTCATTGGTTTGCACGTTATTTGGATAGTTTTGGAGCGTTGTGCATCAATTTGAGGCGTCAGAGGGGCTTGGATGCCGGTTATGAATCTTCGGAGCGAGGTAAGTCTCCTTTCTAACCTTGTGAGGGGGAATTGTCCCCATAGGTGAACTAATCGAATATGTGCTACTATTTGTGGGGGCTACGTACGCACGAGGTGACGGGAGTCCGTGCGTAGCTACTATCATGCTTGTGTCCGGGTAGTCTAGGACCCACTAGCATGCCTTACTTGTTGTACTTGAAATTTTGCTAATGAAATTAGACTGTTAATATTATCGAATTAGTAATTGAATACCTAAGAAGGTTGAAGCTTATCTTCCTTAATCAACTAGAAAGAGAATTGATTTTTCCTGGGATATAATGGTTTTCTTGATAAAGCATGTTTTATTTGCCGTACTTGTAACCTTACTGATAAATTTATAATAGTTAAAACCTTATCGAAGTTGGCAAATGAATTTCCAAAAAAGATTTAAATACCATCTTCGTGTCCACTAAAAGAGAATTTTATCACTTCCTTGAGTAACTGTTTTCCTGATAAAATGTGAATTTAACGTGTGAATATGTGTATCTATGAGTACCTGAGTTGCATGTATGATTCGTGAGCAGGATAACTCTATTATTATATATAATTGCGTCGCATGATCGATTCGCGGACGGGGAAATATATGCATCTATGGTTCGAGCCGTAGGACCCTTCGGCAGTGTACAATTTACATTTCTGTTGGTTCGGGCCATTCGACCCTTGACACTGCTTGCGCATTAGATTTACTGCGTATTTTGCTGTGATTTTTACTTGATTACTGGCCTGGAGATTTTAAATGGTCAACTGAAATGACGAGGGTTTAAGAACATTAAATGTGAAAGAAGTTGCTATTTCTTGTCGCTACTTGTTAAATTGCCTATGGTATACATGCTTAGTGTCACTCTTGATTATATCTAGTAAGTGTCAAAGTCGACCTCTTGTCACTACCTCTTCGAGGTTAGGCGAGATACTTACTGAGTACACGTTGTTTTCGTACTCATACTACACTTGCTGTGCATTTTTATTGCACATGTACGTTCATAGCTAGTGGCCCTGCTTGACGCAGTGATGTGACTGACTTGGAAACTTAGACGAGTTGTACCATCCAGAGACGACTCGCAGCCGGCAGAGTCTTCCTCAGATGTATTGTATTTATTTTAAATTTCTTTGTCCAGTTTGTATTTCGGACAAGTATTGCAGTACATGTAAAATTCTGAAATATTTGCTGATGCACTTGTGATACCGGGTTCTGGGGAAATTATGGGATTTATTCACTATTAAAATTTTTTGAGATACTATTGTTCACTCAGTGAAAGTTCGCTAACTATTATTTAAGAAAGAAAATGAAAAAGCAATGACTTCAATTTTTTTTTAAAATAATAATTTTATTTATCTATTAAGTGTTGGCTTGCCTGACAGTGGGGTCCGGTGCCATCACGACCTTAATGGATTTTGGATCGTGACAACATGGTATCAGAGCACTAGGTTCCCTTAAGTCTCACGAATCATGAGCGAGTCTAGTAGAGTCTTGAGGATCGGTACGGAGACATGTGTATTTATCTTCGAGGGGCTACAAGGCCATTAGGAGTACTTCCCTTCTTGATTCCTCATCGTGCGATTTGATTTCTTTGAGGTTTATGCCTACGTTACTTCTTACTCAATCTTATGTGTCGTGAAGCGCTTGCTATGAATCGAGAATTTGAGGAATGGTAATGGTACTACAGATATGGTGCGTGATGTTTTTCCATGTGTAACTGGTTGGGGCTATTGTCGTCGCTCTACGGAAGGATAATATGTTGTTTCAGCTCGGTAGCTGTGTTTCTGAGGGCTTTGAGGCTATGCTCAGGTTGTATGGTGCTTATGATTGGTCACCGCACGATATTGACGTGGTGATAGGAAGCTTGCCCATGTGTTGGGACAATGAATAATGATCACGCTCAACTATGTCTTGTAGAAGACTAAGCGGGCGTTGCAAATATAATCCTGGGGTATGCACTCTCTCTCAAGTAGATACATAATAAATAGGCACAACTAATTGAGGGCCCTTCAATCAACTACAACAAGAACGTAGTTGAACAAATAGAGTTTAATCAACCAATCAAAACTATATTAATATCACAAGAAGTTTATTCCCCAACGGGTTCCACACGAAATTAGCTAAACAAATTCATAAGAATAAAATCTAAAACAACTTGCAAAATTAAACTACAAAGTAAGGAAGAAAATATGTACAAAGTGATGTTTTGCCTTGGATTCACTCTAATCTCGAATCTCTTTGTATTCCTGTGAATCTCTCTTCGTAGTTGTGTTTTAGGAGTTTATTTATAGGTTTAGGGTGAACCCTAATCGTGTAGGAGACTTCTATTTCAATTAGAAAACACTTAAACCCGTCAAAACTCGATTTCTGGCCGAACTGGGGACCTGGCGTTTGGACCCAAACGCCTGGCTAACGCCAGGCAGGGTCAGTGTGTTTGGCTTTGTCGCCCGACCATCGCTCGGGTATCTCTTTTCGCGTATTTTTCGACGTATTTGTATCTTTTTAGCTCCGTTTCCATCTCCACTTCACCTACACATGAAATAACTCCATTAAGCACATAACAAGTGTAATTTTATCATTAATGCCCATAAAATGTAAGGTATATCACATGTTAAACTATGCAATTTAGTCTCGCATCAAATAACTTGAAAGGAGGTCTTCTTAGAGCGTAATCTCGAGATTTCAGTATTTTAGTTCCGACAGAGGAAAGGCAATTGAACTATGAATGTTCAAATTTGGGTTGAACGAATAATAAGACTTGTTGTTTTCAAGCGAGGTGGATTTTTCATTTGTGATGTGGTATCGCTATATTTGATTGAATTGAATATGTTAAGCTCGCCAGTGTTATAGTTTCTTCAGTTGCATTGGGTCAGAGTGTTGTGAAGTAATATTGAAGAAGCGATTTTCAGAGGTCGTGGTGTGCGGTGGTTCAGTATTGAATAAGCATTTCTAAGAAAGGCGGCTCGAGAAAGATGATCTTCGAAAAGGTTTGAAGTTGTGGTGATCTGCTGGTTTAAGTGCTACAATGATGTTATTGGCCTAAGGCAATGGCTGGGCAGCAAGGGATGAGAAAGGACACATGGGAAGTGTTAGGCGATGGTTAAATTTCTAA
The DNA here is from genome assembly GCA_005239525.1 of Nicotiana knightiana. NCBI lineage: Eukaryota > Viridiplantae > Streptophyta > Magnoliopsida > Solanales > Solanaceae > Nicotiana > Nicotiana knightiana. Next base: position 13,422 of record ML394280.1, on the reverse strand, counting down.
AAGTCCAGGTGTAAGAAAAGGAAGTCAGGTAGTTTCTTGCAGGAGCGAGTTTAACCAAAGTGGGAGAGTGGAATCATAGCATATGAGTTCTACAGTAAAATAGTTGCGCATCTTGAGGATAATTTTGCAGTGATTTAAGAATTTTAGTGGACGGTGGTTGGGTCCACGGTCTTAAATTGAAATATTGGCTATTGCAATGGGATATGGAATGCAACTGAGAGGAGTTGTTTGGGACGGAGGAAGATGCAATATAGCGGTGAGTTGAAGGATATTGTCGCGCTTTTAGTGGATGTCCTAGAGGAGCGAACGGAATGGTAAGTTGGTAAGTGAGGATGGACGTAGGATGGGGTATTGATGTCGTAGAGATTTTTCAGTACAACATCGTTGGAAGGTGTCAAATGGTCAATTCCCGAGGAGGGTTATCTCCTGTGAGCATGTTAGCGGTCGTGTGGTTGGCAAGTTTCTGCGAGGAATTCCAGTGGTTATTCGGTAGGAGCCCGAATATGTGAATGATGCAAGGGAAATTGTGTATTCATGGAATGCTAACAGGATAATTTAGAAGAATTTGACGGGTTAGTTGAGCAAGATCATGTCAATAATGCAGAGAGAATTTCGGTGGGATTTAGAGTGGTACAAGGAGCAACTTCGGGCTAAGTGGGAGAGTCCCACCACCTGCGATTGGGTTGAAGGATTATTTTCTAATGGGTTGCGAATTGTCGGTGTATTGGCAAGTTATTGCAGCTAAGGGGAAGAGAGTAGAATAGTTATTGAGCATAGGATTTGATAAAGGTGTGCAAGGGTTGGCCTTCTTGAATCAGGTTTAGGCTTTGGAAAGATTCAGGATTTATGCTTAGTACAAAGGTAATCTACAAGTGAAGGGATTCAATCAGGTGCTTTATCAAGATGGGTGTTCAGGTGCCAACGAAACCGTAGAGTTGATTATGTTCGGGACCAAGCCAGAGTGGGTAACTCTCAACAATGGTTCCAATGGATTCAAGGTTAGAAGGTGGTGTCTAAGGATTTCAAGCCACTATATGGTTAAAAATCGAGATTTTGCAGCAGAATTATGGGAAGGAGAAAATGGTTGGAGTGTTCTACGTTATCTTCGGCGTGTAGAGTAGCATTGGGGTTCATAAGAAGGAGAAAATGACTTCGGGCTCATGGAAAGGTTATCTGAATGGGTATACCGGTCAAAGATGTGAATATGCGTGATAGGAGGGCATGAAACGGTTCATGGGTCTGGAAACGAAATGGTCTCGTGGAATGGAGTTACTCAAGGGGAGTGCGAATTGAATTGAGGTACGAGAGGGGTTGTGTTATATGAGCTTATGGGAAGTTCAATTGATTCTCACTGCGGTATCGTGGTGGTATTATGTGCATTGTGAGTTATTGTTCATCTTGGTCTATGGGTTGAGCCAAGTGGGGGAGTCTGTTGTTGATGAGTCGATTACGCGGTTGAGTGTCGTATCAGTTTCAATTTGAGGTATACGGGTGAATCAGTTATGTCCTGCAGAGGTGGAGTTTGAGGATTTGCATGTTTTGTGATTATGAGAATTCACTCGTGTGTTGGGATGGTTCTCTTGAATTAAGTTAAGTAAAAGGTCTTTATATGATGAAATGTTTGCCCTATTAGCGGTTAAGGAGTTATGACGAGATTCATGTGCGAATGCATATTGGCATCTTAGGTGAAGTGAACGGTATGAAATTTGGAAGCGAGGACCAAGGTTGCGATTCGGTGTTGACAAGGATGTCATGAGATCGGATGAGCAAGAAAAAGGGATTCGAATGTTTAGAGTAAGCTGATGTTGTCTTTAGTGTCACCTAAGATCGGTGTTTGGTGAAAGAGGCTTTGCATCCTAGTTATGGGTTCTTGATTTGTTTTTACAGCGTTAGTGTGGCTAGTGGTGGATGCGCAGACTTGCTACCTTGTGTGGAAAGTCGTGGGAGCATGACCACAGGATGATCGTATGAGTGTGACATGTAGTCACTTAATGGATTGAAGATTTCGGACTGAGTATAAAGGAGTGTAATGTTGATTATTTGAGAATTTATGCCTGGAAGGCGTTCGGTTCATTCAGTTGTGGATTGTGGGTGTTTGTCTCGGGTATGATGGTTGTTCTTGTGTATTATGAGAGGAAGTGGGTTAACATGGACCCAGCCATTAGCCTAGTTCGGTGCGAGCAAGGTAGACTCGATGTTTGTGGATGGAATTAAATATGATTATGGGATCCATCTTAGTCACACGTGTTCATTTCGGTATAACGCTTTTCATGGAAAGGTATTAGAACAACATATGTTGTTATGTCTTCGTTCATCTCATGTAATATTCTGTTGTGTCGTGCGAGTTGGGAAACGACTTGATATTTTCCCGTGTGTTGAGTTCCCGCGTAGTGATGATGTTATGGGAGCAGGATAGCTCGTGAGATTCAGATTATGTATCACACCTCAGTTGTGCTTGAGTTTTGTAGCGTATGGCTCTATCAGTCCCCCAAGATGGTATTGTGCACTTAGCGTTCTTGTGACCGATGTTCGATATTTATGGTAATGAGCAATTTAGCTCGGTGTGTGTCTTCTTACATGACTTTTATGTTATTTGGATCGGGTGGCACGCCGCTACGGGCATGTTATTTGGATCGGGTTGCGCGCTGCAACAGTGTTCATAATAAGTTGCGTGAGTTGAGTAGTCTTTTCCTGAGTCGTTTCTTTATGTATCATGTTCGAGTTTTGGCCCATTGGCGCGTTGTGGTATCATGTGAGATTGTTGGTCATGTTTGGGGTGAATTGTTGTCTGAGCAGTTCATACGGGGTGAGACGAGATTATTGGACCAGGGATCAGTGCGAAAAGATTTTGTGAAGTGTATTAAAGGACAAATACCATTATTCGGTTCATAATGAGGTGATGATTCTAGTCGAGATGAGAAATTCAATGATTGGTTAACTATGTAGTTGGTTGTAAATTTCTACACATCTCCTCCGTTGTGGTAGTATCGTAAGCGTTATAGAAGGACCTATAGGTATGTAATGAGGTGCATCGGGAGCATCAGATTCGTGAAATTTTGGCTATTAAGGTTCAGGGAATGTCATCGTGGTTAGACGATGAATTATGCGGTGCATGGTGCTAATTTAGCAAAGGTATGCAGTCATGTTCTGGTACATCGTGTAGTAGTTGATACGGTGTTCATATATTGGAAACATGCCTAGCATAGGATTTCGGATGATGGAGACATGGTTCTAAGGCCCAATGCCTAAATGAAAGAGGATATCTTCGGATTTGACCGAGCTGATTTACTCAACTGGGTTGTGGTAGCACGGGCAGGTGCACAGTGTGTTAAACAATGATTTTAGATAACCCCGGAGCAGTTCCTAGCACGTTCGAGGACGAACGTATATTTAAGTGGGAGAGAATGTAATGACCTGACCGGTCGTTTTGAGCTCTAGCGCGTCGTTCAACGATTTGAGGCCATGAGCATCTTCATTTCAGGTGTTGTGACTTGTAAGAGTGGTCGGAATTGAATTTCGGGAAGTTTAGAGTCAATTTGGAAAGAAAATTCTCATTTCATAAACCTTAAGTTGGAAGAATTGACTAAGATTGGATTTTTGAGTAAACGACCTCAGAATCAGGATTTGAAGGTTCCAAAAGGTTTGTATGATGATTTCGGATTTGGTTGTATGTTTGGATCGGATTTTGGATGACCCGGGAGCGTTTCAGCGCATATTGTAGAATTCAACATTTTAGAAGAAATTTCGTAAGTCTGGGTTGAAGTGCATTTCAGTGATATTGATGTCCGTTTGGGATTTCGAGTTTGGAAATAGCTCCGTATGGTGATTCTAGAGTTGGGAGCGCGATTGGTAAGGAATTCGGAGGTCCGTAGGTTATTTTGAAGTCATTTGGCTAAAGATAGAAATTTGAATGTTTTTGAGAAATCCGACCGGAAGTGGAAATTTTTATATCGGAGTTGGAATGCAATTCCGAAAGTTGGAGCAGGTCCATAATGTTGTATGTGACTTGTGTGCAAAATTTGGGGTCAATCGGATGTGATTTGATAGGTTTCGGCATCGAATGTAGAAGTTAGAAAACTCAAAGTTCATAAGGATTGAATTGAGTTCTGATCCATTATTTTGACGTAGTTTGATGTGATTTGAGGCCTCGAGCGGGTCCGCATTATGTTTTGGAAGTGGTTGGTATGACTGGACGGGGTCCCGGGAGCCCTGGTGGATTCCGGGTGGTTAACGAATCGAGTTTGGACTTGGGAGGAGAGATAAGGCAATTGTTACCTGGTGCGATCGCACCTGCACAAAGGGGCCGCAGGTGCGAGTTCGCGAGTGCGAACCCGGTGGTCACAGGTGCGGTAAGTGAAGAAAAGCTTGGGAGCGCAGGTGCGAGGGTGTGTCTGCACCTGTGAAGGCGCGGATGCGGAAAAAGAAGCACATGTGCGGATCCGTGCCGGGCAAGAGGAGTGCGCATGTGCGAGGTTTGGGCCGCACATGCGAGGCCGCAGGTGGGGCGGTTCGACTGCAGGTGCAGAGGTCGGGTTTGGGCAGTGTGTTATTTTAAAAGCGGGATTGGCCATTTTCTTTCATTTTCCTCTTGGCTTGGGCGATTATTGGAGGGTTTGAAGAGGGGGTTTCATCATATATATCAAGGTAAGCTATCCCCACCCACCTTGAGTTAAATATATTGATTATGTATAGATTTTTAATATGGAAATTCGTGGAACTTGAGATTTTGGTAGAAAACCTAGGAAATTTATATTTTTAGATTTTTGACCACGAATTTGAGCATGAAATTAGAGTAAATTGTATATTTGACTTAGTAAGGCTATGGGTAGAGTTTATCTTCGAGAAATTTCGGAATCCGGGCGCGTGGGTCTGAGGGTAATTTGGTCAACTTTTTGATCGGAATTAGAAATTTATATGAATTGAATTGTTATAAGTATTAGAATATATTTTCATTAGTTTGCCCGTTATTTGGATAGTTTTGGGGCGTTGTGCATCAATTTGAGGCGTCGGAGGGGTTGGAGACCGGTTATGAATCTTTGGAGCGAGTTAAGTCTCCTTTCTAACCTTGTGAGAGGGAATTGTACCCATAGGTGAACTAATCGGATATGTGCTACTATTTGTGGGGGGCTGCGTACGCACGGGGTGACGGGAGTTCGTGCGTAACTACTATCATGCTTGTATCCGGGTAGTCTAGGACCCACTAGCATGCCTTACCTGTTGTACTTGAAATTTTGCTAATGAAATTAGACTGTTAATATTATCGAATTAGTAAGTGAATACCTAAGAAGGTTGAAGCTTATCTTCCTTAATCAACTAGAAAGAGAATTGATTTTTCCTGGGACATAATGATTTTCTTAATAAAGCATGTTTTATTTGCCGTACTTGTAACCTTACTGATAAATTTATAATATTTACAACCTTATCAAATCTAAAGAAAATAGATAAATAAGTTTCTATTATAGTATGTATAAGAAAAACTCCCTTTAAAATATAAGAGGAACTTTCAGAAACCACTATAGTTAAGTGCCTATTAACGTGGTATAGCTATAATACTCATATTTACTAGTCGTAGCTACAATTTCGTTGCTACTATGATGCATTCCATGTATTCGTGTAATCGTATTTATAAATATAGTGAGGTAATCTGCTTAAAAAATATGGATTACAGCTCTTTAATTTTGTATTCCATATATTGGCGCCACTGTATTTATAAATACAACGAGGTAACCCGCCTAGAAAATATGGATTATAACTGTTTAATAATGGAAAACGCAATAAATCAATGTGTATCAATTCGATTGTATACACTGTATTTAATTCGGATGTATTCGTTCTTGTATATTTTATATTGTGTTCAATTTCACTATATTGAATTAAGTTGTATTTAAACAATAAAAATCAAAAAATTGGGTGTATACCGCTCTATTCGATTCAGTTGTGTACACTGCATTCAATTCACTTATGTTCATTCTTAACTATGTACATTCTATTCAATTTGACTGTATTCAAATAACAAAAATCACAAAAACAATGATATTCAGTTGTATTCAATTTACTATATTCATTCGTAACTGCACTTACATTGTATTTAATTTATAATATTTAATTTGACTGTATTTAAACAATAAAAACTCAAAAAATACAGGGATCTGCCACAAAAAATAGCCTTTCAGAATACATAAATACATTCAAAAAAATAATATATTTGTACAAATACAAATGTATTTGCACATAATATATATATGTCTATCATTGTATGTGAATCAATAACAAAGAAGAGTATTTGTATCATTGTATTTGTCTATGTACTTGTGAAAAAGCACGGAGAAAATATTATTGATTATCCAAAATGTAGTACAACGCCCTATTTATATTTAGTGATTACATAATAATAGGTATTTATTTTCCGATGTGAGACACTGTACATGAAAAACTACTTAACACTCCCCCTCAAGCCGGTGCATATAAATCATATGTACCGAGCTTGTTACATATGTAATTAGTACGAGAACCAGTAAGAGACTCTACAAACTTAGTACAATATCTCATGAGAGTATCTTTTCTCTGACAAAGTGACAGTCGATCTCAATGTGTTTAGTCTTCTCATGGAACACCGGATTTGACGCAATATGAAGAGCAACTTGATTATCACACACCCGCTCCATCTTGCTGATTTCTCCGAACTTTAACTCCTTGAGAAACTGCTTGACCCAAACTAGCTCACATGTTGCCATAACCATGGCCCGATATTCTGCTTCGGCGCTAGATCGAGCAACTATATTATGTTTCTTGCTCTTCCAATATACCAAATTGTCTCTTACTAGAACACAATATCCAACTGTAAAACATCTATCAGAAGGTGATCCTATCCAATCAGCATATGTGTATCCAATAATCTGCTTGTGGCATCGATCCCCGAATAGTAATCCTTTGCCTAAAGCTGACTTTATAAACCGAATAATGCGAATAATTGCATCTCAGTGACTATCAGTGGGAGAATACATAAACTGACTTACAATATTCACCGGAAAAAAAATGATAGGTCTAGTCATTGTGAGGTTTCAATTTTCCAATCAACATCCTATATCTCGTACGATCTCTAGGAGACTCCCCCGTGTCTTGGCAGAAGCTTAGCATTCAGATCCATAGAAGTGTCAACAAGTATGCAACCCATCATTCCAGTCTCCTCAAGAATGTCCAAGGCATACTTCTGTTGCGAAATAACAAGACATGAGCTAGACTGTGCGACCTCAATACCTAGAAACTACTTCAATATGCCCAGAACCTCAGTTTAGGAGTGATAAAAGAGGTACTGCTTCAGATTAGTAATTCCACCATGATCATTGCAAGTAATAATAATATCTTCAACATAAACCAACAGATAAATACATAGATTAGGAGTAGAATGCCGATAAAACACATAGTGAAAAGCTTCACTACAAGTCATGCCGAACTCCTGAATAGCTGTGATGAACTTACCAAACCAAGATCGAGGGCTAATCGGCATACAAGACCACTAGACTCTCATGAGCAACAAAATTAGGTGGTTGCTACATATAAACTTCTTCCTCAAGATCACCATGAAGAAAGGCATTCTTAATGTCTAATTGGTAAAGAGGCTAATGACGTACAACAACCACAAACAAAAAGAGGCGAACAAATGCTACTCTAGCTACGGGAGAGAAAGTATCACTATCACCAAGCCCAAAAATCTGAGTGTATTCTTTTGCAACAAGACGAGCCTTACGCTGATCAACCTGGCCATCCAGATCTGCTTTGACTACATAAAACAACAACCAACAATAGTCTTACATGAAGGAAGATAAACAAGCTTTCAAGTGTCACTCGCATGTAAAGCAGACATCTCGTCAATCATAGTATGTCGCCATCCTGGATGAGATAGTGCCTCACATATAGACTTAGGGACATAAATAATGGACAAAGATGATATAAAAGCATAATGAGGTGATGACAAATGATGATAACTTAAACCGACATAATAAAAATTAGGGTTAAGTGCGGATCGTAAACTTTTGCAGAGTGCAATTGGTTGACTAAGAGGAGACAAGTCCGTAGTAGGTGCATAATCTGATGCAGAGTTCATAAACTGTTGAAATGGAGAAGACAAACACTCTAGGACATTGTCACTATAAAATGTGCGAATAGAAACCCCAAATTAATTTTATATTTCAGCGTGGAAGGTTTGAAAAATAGAAAACAACTCATATTGATTTTTCATCAAAAATATCCAAGTGCACCTGGAATAATCATCAATAAAACCGATAAAGTAGCAAAATCCCAAGGTAGAACTGACCCGGCTAGGACCCTAAACATATGAATGAACCAAAGTAAAAGGTGACTCTGCTCGGTTATCAAGACGCCGAGGGAAATGGGAGAGGGTATGCCTACCGAGCTGACATGACTCATACTCTATAGTGGACAAGTGAGATAACCCAAGTACCATTTTTTGAAGTTTTGACAAAGTGGGATGTCCCAACTGTTTATGTAATAAATATGGAGAATCAGTAACATGACAGGTTGGTGAAGTAAGACAAGATGTGAGTCCATGTGATTTAGCAAGGATAAGGTAAAGTCCATTTGATTCGCGCCCATTACTAATGATCTGCCCCGTACTGCGTTCTTGGTCATCAATAAATAAAACATCACATTTAAGTGATTTTGCTAAGCGACCAGCGACTATGAGATTAAAAGGACTATAGGAACATAAGGAACTGAATCTAAAGGTAAGGAAAGAAGTGTGCTTGCTTGACCTATTGTAGTTGCCATGGTTTAAGACCCATTGGCCATTGTGACTGTTGGAAGAGATTGAGAATACAAAGTTGTAGTGAAAATAGATTTGTTACCAGAAGTATGATCCGATGTACCTGAATCAATGACCCAAGACTTAGAAGATGAAGAATGGGAGACACAAGTCACATTATTACCTGTTTTAACAACAGAAGTTGTCTCAGAAGATATTTGCTTACATGCTTTATACTGAAGGAACTCAATATAATCCACTAAAGAAACCATCCAACCATTCAAAGTATCAATTCCCATTTTGTTATAACCAAATTTCTAACAATCTCCGTGAGGCCAAGCTAACTCCCAAGTGTAAGAGAAATTACTGTTCACTTTCACTGTTTTACTGTTATTGTTCACCGAAAAATGCTCTAGCTCACCGGAAAAAAGGAGTCGTCAGAATCTGATGTAACCTTGATGGATAGGCTTGGAAAAGCCTCGCGATCAGGCTGTCCTGAAGAAGGTCAGCCAAAAAATAGCCGGAAACAGGTACACACGCAACGCGTGGGACAAACGCGCAACCGAAAACTCTTCTATGGCCGACGCGTGAGAGCGTGTGGAGGGGCCTTTTCCGGAGATTTTTTCTGGGGTTTGGTCGCCTCTGTCTTAGAGACCTTGTGGTGGTGTTGGATTTTTCACAACACCAAGGAAAAAGGATTTTGTTGCGGACAACCTCCTAAGTCGCCAGAAAATTGCACGACGACAAGGTCTTTCTTCTCGGAAGTCGCAGGAATGATGCACATCGATAAATTTCTGACTAATACTCTGATACCATGATAAAATAAACGTTGGGCCTAACTCAATCACAAAAGCTAGTTTTGAAGTGAGGATTTCCCAAGACTTTATAAGGAGACCACTCATCCCTTTCATTGTCAATGTGGGACTCAACACTCTCTCTAACGCCCAGGACTGGACATCTGGAGCGTGGAGAATTATGGGGGCTCAACATCACAAAATCGGGATGGATCCTGCTCTGGTACCATGTGAGAAAGTACGAGAGAAAATATTGTTGATTATCTAGAGTGTTGTATAACGCGCTCTATTTATATACAATGATTACACAATAATAGATATCTACTTTCATATGTGGGACACTATACGTGACTAACTACTTAACAATACTCAATAACCATGGATCCATATCGAAAAGTTTCAGATCTATTATCTCCACCGAGCTACCAGAGCTAGATATAAAATTCATTTGTGCCGGAAAGTTTCAGATCTATTCTCTCCGTTGAGGTATGAGTCGGAGGCGGTGATGGAGATGGCGGACTCCCGATAGTGGAAGCGAAGAGGGAGTAGGAGAACAGAACTTTTGAAAATTTGAAGCAGTCGCCGAAAATCTAAACAAATCTGGCCATGGCGGTAGGTTGTCGGAGAAGACAGCGACCTTGCCGAAGAGAGGAAAAAAGGAGAGAAAATTAAGGGAGAAGAGAGAGAGGGAGAGTTGAGGGAAAAGTTGAGGCATCAATTGTATATATTATTTTGTTATAAAATATAAAAAGTCGCTATAAATAGTAATATTTTTAAAGTGTTTTGGTTTAAAATAAATAGGATGCGCTATTTAGCTATAGCATGTAAAATTTAAGATTTATTTTGGATTAGGAATTTCAGAATATGAATTACATATTGCATTTTTCATTTATAAGTTCATATCCTTTGAAATTTACAAACGGCATACAAAGAAAAAAATAATTTACCTGGCGAAAACTTTAGGAGTATGTAGAACTAGAATTGATAAGGAAAGAATTAGAGATAAGGAAAGAATTAGAGTTTAATTAGGAATGTGTAATATTTTCCTTATTAGAGTTTAGATCTTGGTCTCCTATTAGGTTTAGGTTTTCTCTTATTTCTCTAACTTCTTTGTCTATAAATACTTGTGGAATTAATAAGAAGAGCAAGAGTTTTTCCTCCAATATTGTTCTTTGTCTTCCGCATCAAATCTTTCATGGTATCAGAGCCATAGTCTTTTGAAGAACTCTTCATTGTCTAATATTATTATTTGTCTTTGTTCTCTTTTGAACACTGTGTTTTTTGTCTTGAATTATGGCCGACGAAACACAGGCCGTTGTGAAGGAAGGTGTAGTTCAAAGGAAGACGATATCACCATACGATATCACTTGCAATAACAATCCTGGTTTAGTTATCACCCAAGTTCAATTGAAAGGTGATAATTATGAAGAATGGGCTAGATCCGTTCGGACAGCCCTGAGGGCGAGGAAGAAATTTGGCTTCGTGGACGGAAGTATTACGATGCCCAAAGAGACATCGTCAGACTTAGAGGATTGGTGGACTATTAATTCTTTGTTGGTATCATGGATCAGAAATTCCATCGAACCGACACTACAATCTACCATATCACATATGGAGGTCGCCAAAGATTTGTGGGAAAGTATAAAAGAGCGTTTCTCGACCG
>ML394278.1:0-53895 GCA_005239525.1 Nicotiana knightiana | reverse complement strand
CTCTCTCTCCACGTTTTGCTCAGAAATGCTCCATCAGCCGAAGCATCTACATTTGCTTTAACAGTATCACCCAAACCCATATAGAAACGCTGCCCCAACATTTTCTCTGGGATGCCATGATGTGGACAGATAACCAACATACCCTTAAATCGCTCCCACGTCTCTTGTAAGGTTTAAGCTGGTTTCTGTCGGAAGCTTAAGATTTCATCGATTTGTTGGGCAGTCTTGTTAGGTGGGTGAAACTTGTTCACGAATTGCTTAACTAACTCCTCCCACGTGGTAATGGAATTTATGGGGAGTGAGTTTAGCCAAGTCTGGGCAGCACCAGTCATTGAGAATGGAAACAACAACAGTTTTATTGCCTCCTGACTGACGTTAGGCTTNTTGCACCCGAGGTATCATTATCTCTAATCCAACCTCTAAACCCTCGGTTATGACTTTCGTCTATACTCTGGGAGTGATGTTGTCCAAACAACTACCTAAATATGCACTCTCTCTCTCAAGTAGATACATAATAAATAGGAAAAGCTAATTGAGGGTCCTTCAATCAACTACAACAAGAACGTAGTTGAACAAATAGAGATTAATCAACCAATCAAAACTATATTAATATCACAATAAGTTTATCCCCCTACCGGTTCTACCAAAACCCTAGATTAAGAAACTTAGCTACTCATATTGATAAGAATCAAATCTAAAATAACTTGCATAATTGAACTACAAAATAATGAATAAAAGCTATAAAAATCAATGTTTGCTTCACTGAGTAATAATCCACAGGTTTTTCTTCACTTCAATGGCTTCCTCTCTCTTTCAAATATCCCCCTTTAAAGTTGTGTTTTGGGATCTACTTATATGTTTAGTACAAACCCTAAACATGTAGGAGACTTCTATTCCAATCGGGAAACACTTAAACTTTTCAAAAACTCGGATTTAACCGGAACAGGGGCCTGGAGTTTGGGCCCTGTCGCCTGGATAACGCCAGGCTAAGGCAGGCGTTTGGGCTCTGTCGCCTGGCTAATGCCAGGCAGGGTCAGGCGTTTGGGCTCAAACGCCCGGCTATAGCCCGGTGCACTCCTCTTCGCCTCTTGAGCGTATTTTCGATGTATTTGCATCTATTTAGCTCGACTTCCATCTCCAACTCACCTACACATGTAATAGACTCCATTACGCACATAAAAAGCGTATTTTTATCATTAACGCATATAAAATGTAGGGCATATAACATGTTAAACCATGAATTCTAGCCTTGCATCTCCTAACATTCCACTTTCTAGGCAAGCCAACGTTAGAGAATCATTAGCCAATTCTTTTATATTTCAGTAATTAATAAGCTGTAACGAGTTGAAATGAGTGCGGAACTATATAACAGCCTCAATATATACTACTACCTAGAATATGGAGTCACAATTCACGACTTCTAAGATTTTACTACAGGTAAATGTCCGAAAGAAATAAAACTGTTTTAAAAATAGAAGAAACAGTAAAATTAAATGTATAGAAGGGGACGCCAGGGCCTGCGGACGCCGACAGGTCTACCTTGGGTCTCCTATCAGATGGATCCTGCAGCCAACCTCACGATCAGCTCGGACCAGCACAAAAATCTGCATAGGAAGTGCAGAGTGCAGTATCACTACAACCAACCCCATGTACTGGTAAGTACCGAGCCTAACTTCGATGAATGAGTGACGAGGCTACGGCGGGTCACTAACACTACAACATGTACACAGTATATGATAAAAGTAGAAAAGGAAGACGGGATAGACTAAAGCAGTAACTTGCAAGAAATAACTACAGTTCTCAGAAGTAATTCAACAGCATTCAGATACTACCAATCCTTAAGTGCAAATAAGAATATCGTAATGCTAGCACAGTCCAGGGAAAGCATAAACACATAGGTTGTTGCGGCGCGCAACCCGATTCCACCGTACATATCATATTCCTCCCTTATTTCCTTATAAAGCATAAAAACAGAATATAAATAAAAGTGTTGCGCCGTGCAACCGATCCAACCATATCACAATAACACAATCATAGTTCACCCTTATTTCACCAAACAATCCACCCTTATTATACCTGTTACGGCATGCAACCCGTTCCCACCGTACGGTATCAATTCACCCTTATTCCTCCTTAATATATCACCCTTATTCCACATGTTTCTGCGTGCAACCCGATCACATATCAATATGAATTACTCAGTATGTACAGAAATTTCACAATTCAAATCACAGAGCCCTTCAAAACACTTTAACTTCAAACTGAAACAAATAGGAAGCTTGTACACCATGAAAATTCACATAAGTAATACTACACAGCGAGACCAATTCAGAATATACCATAAAAGTACCGATAAACCAACTTAAGCAAATAATAAGAGATAATGAAGCTACGAAATAACTAATACCATTAATAGAGGAAAACGATGTCTAACAAGTAGCAATTTGTCATGGGAATACAAGTAAAGCATGTAACAGTTAAGGCAAGGAAAGAGACAATATGAGAAGAGCGGGAAAGAAACAGGCAAAAATAGATAAATGGCGTCACATAAGTACTTGTTGCCTCACATATACGCCGCTCACAAGAGTTTCATATAGCAGATAGGTCGAGGGTTCATAATTCCCTCAAGTCAAGGTTAGACACAACACTTACATTGCTCCAAGGATTACTAACTGCTCAACCATAGCGTTTCCTCTCAAACAAGCCTCCGGACCAATAGAATCTACCAAATTACCAACCAAACGATTCGAATTAAGCCTTAGGAACTACCCAAGATTGCAAGAATTCGATTTAGGCCATTTTTGAAAAAGTCAACACCCGAGCCCGCTTGATCCAAACCTGAAATTTGGACCAAACCCCGATTACCTATTCATCATCGAGCCCGGTTATGTAATTTATTTTGGAATCCGGCCTCAATTTGAGGTCTAAATCCCCAATTTTCCAAATCCCTAGTTTCTACCCAAAAAACCCCAATTCACCATGAAAAGCCTTAGATTTTAGGTTGAAATCTTAGGAAAAGTAGTGAAAGATTGAAAGAAAGTAGGTTAGGATCAGTTACCAATGATTTTGGGAAAAAGTCATGAAAAAATCGCCTCTAAGGTTTTATGTTTGGAAAATTTGAGAAATGAACCAAAAATCACGTCTAAATCCTATTTCATCAGCTGCAGATGTCGCATTTGTGCAATGCGAAGCCCGCAAATGCGAGGAAAACTTCGCAAATACGAAACTCTCACATTTCTGATGCCTTCGCAAATGCGAACAAAATGTTCGCAAATGCAGAATCTGAGGATCGCAAATGCATCCAATGTCTTTGCAAATGTGAAGAGCCCCCCTCCCTAGCTCCCATCGCAAATGCAAATCTATGTTCGCAAATGTGGACACTGGCCTTCCGCAAATATGACCTTATTATCGCAAATGTGAACCTAGGTTGACCCAAGCATACTTCGCAAATGCAAATATATTGCTCGCAAATGCGAACATGACAGAAGATGGGGATGTTCGCAAATGCAAACTCTGATCTCGCAAATGCGAGATCATAGGATAGTTCCTAGAAAATGCAGACAGTCTGCAGAAAATATTCTAAGTCTAATTCACTATGTAGCCTATCCGAAACTCACCCGAGCCCTCGGGGCTCCAAACTAAACATGCACACAAGTATAAAAATATCATACGAACTTGCTAGCGCGATCAAATTGCCAAAATAACACCGTGAACTAATAATTTAGCACCAATCAAATGAAATTTTCAAGAAAACTTTGAAATTTCTATTTTCACAATTGGACGTCCGAATTTCGTCAAACCAACTCTGTTTTTCATCAAATTTCACAGACAAGTAATTCTGGAACCAAAATACGGACCCGTTATCCAAGAAGTCAACTTTGGTCAAATATTTCAAATTCAATAAGCCTTTAACTATCAAATTTTGACATAGTTCGATATCTCGGGCTAGGGACTTTCGATTTCGATTTCACGATACGGACCAACTAGCACAGTCAAAACATGAATCCGGGTCCGTTTACGAAAAATGTTGACCGAAGTGAACTCAAATGAATTTTTTAGGAAGCATTTCTCATTTTTATCAGTTTTAACATAAAAGCTTTTCGGAAAGACACCCGGGCTGTGCACACAAATCGATGAAGGCTAAAACATGATTTTTAAGGCTTCGGATCATAGAATTAGGTTTCAAAATACGAGATAACATGTCGGGTCATCACATTATCCACCTCTAAAACAACCATTCGTCCTCGAATGGACATAGAAAAGTACCTGAAATGGTGCATAGGTGGGGATATCGAATCTGCATGTCCGACTCGGACTTCCAAGTAGCTGCCTCGATGGACTGACCTCTCCACTATGCTCGGACTGAAGGATAACTCTTCGATCTCAACTGACGAGACTGTTAGGCTAGAATGGCCACCGACTTCTCCTCATAAGTAAAATCCTTGTCCAACTGGGCAGAGCTAAAATCGAACACGTGCGACGGATTGCCATGATACTTCCGGAGCATGGACACATGAAATACTAGATGAACTGCTGATAACCCCTGAGGCAACGCAATCCTGTAAGCCACCTTTCCCACTCTCTTGAGAATCTCAAAAAGTCTGATATACCTAGGGCTCAACTTGCCCTTCTTTCCAAACCTCATGACACTCTTCATGGGTGATACCCAAAGCAACACTCTCTCCCTGACCATGAATGCAACTTCCCGAACTCTACGGTCGTCATAACTCTTCTGCATGGACTAAGATGTGCGAAGTTGATCCTGAATAATCTTGACCTTATCCAAGGCATCCTGTACTAGATCTGTACCCAACAACCGAGCCTCCATCGGCTCGAACCACCCAACCGACGACCGGCATCGCCTACCGTATAATGCCTCATAGAGAGCCATCTAAATGCTCGACTGGTAGCTATTGTTGTAGGCGAACTCTGCAAGGGGAAAGAATGAATCCCATGATCCTTCGAAGTCTATGACACATGCGTGGAGCATATCCTACAAGATCTGAATAGTGCGGTCGGACTGTCCGTCTGTATGAGGATGAAATCCAATGTTCAAATCAACCCGCGTGCCCAACTCACGATGTACTACCCTCCAAAAGTGCGAGGTGAACTGCGTACCTCGATAAAAAATAATAGACACTGGCACCCCGTGAAAACAGCCGATCTCGCTAATATAAATCTCTGCCAATCACTCTGAAGAATAGGTAATTGCCACATGAATAAATGCATTGACTTAGTCAGCCTGTCCACAATGACCCAAACGACATCGAACTTCCTCTGAATCTGTGGAATTCCAATAACGAAATCCATAGGGATATGCTCCCACTTCCACTCAGGAATCTCTATCTGCTGAAGCAAACCACCGGGTCTCTGATGCTTATACTTCACTTACTGACAATTCATGCGTCGAGCTACATAAGCAACTATATCCTTCTTCATCCTCCTGCATCAATAATGACGACACCGGTCTTGATACATCTTGGCGGTGCCAAAATGAATAGAATATCGGGAACTGTGGCCTCCTTAAGAATCAACTCACGAAACCCATCCAAATTAGGCACACAAACACCACCCTGAATCCTCAAGACTCTGTCATCTCCAACAGTAATGTTGACCCATGTCACTGCATAGTTTTGAAGATTGACAGAAGGCTGACCAGTTGAACTAGGTCCATCAGAGCACACATCTTGAACTAACTAGCTGGCACATGAACCGTGTATGCTTAGGAGATGTTTTGAATATGAAATATCAATGAACCAAGAGATCGTCTCCTAATGAGAAAAGGTTGCAAACTTATCTGATTAATTGAAGTCGAATTCAGCAAGGAAAGTAACAAAAGAAAGGAAGTTGAGTTTGGTTCGAATTGGTTCACCCAGGTAGAGTTGAACTAGAATTGGAAGACAAGCTCAACGACTGACTCTATAAATACTTTATGTATTTCTGCTGGAATTCAACATGCACAAAGCTGAAGTGAGTCAAAGTCTAAAAGAAAAATTCCTAGAGTTAGTTTTGCTAGCAGAATCATTGTGCGATGCAAGGCTACAGTTCAACTAGAAGAACCAGTTCCATCTGATTGATTATTGAGTCTAGTTGATTGTAGTAGGAGTTTTTAATATTATATATTTTCAGTTGTCATAGAAGCAATTGTAATAGGTACATATTGTTCAAGTTAGAGTTAACTTGAGGTGTGTAGAAATTAGCTAGGGGCTAGTTACTACAAAGGGATTAGAGTTAGTCCTAGGATTACAAAAGAGTTTATTTTGTAAGTCCGTTTGGCTCAGAGTTTTAGTGAAGAGTTTGAGCAAATCCTACTGAGGAGTAGGTCGTGGTTTTTTCACCTTTTGAGCCAGGTGTTTTCCACATAAAAATCTCTGTATTTTTACTTTACTGCTTTTTATTATTCCGCAACAGTAGTAGTTGGAACACCAAGAAGAACCAGGTTCTTTTACTGAGACAGCACTTGAAAATTGGGTACCACACAAAGTAACATATCATCTTGTGCGGTATTGAAGTCTAAAACATCAATTGGTATTAGAGCAGGTTATCCTTGAAAGTCTAACACCTTGGAGAAGATCAAGATGAGTGCACCACCTGAAAACTGGGAAGGTCAATCAACTGCAAGGCCACCACTCTTCAATGGCCAGTACTACTCATGATGGAAAAATAGGATGAAGGATCACCTAATTGGAGAAGACTATGAACTCTGGGACATAGTCACTGATGGTCCTCTAGCTACCATGATGAAGACTGCTGAAGGTATAGATATACCAAAGACAAGAGCTGATTGCACTGCTGAGGATCTAAAGAAATGGGAGAAGAATGCAAAGGCCAAAAAGTGGCTAGTATGTGTACTAGGTCCAGACGAGTACAACAGAATCCAAAGCTGGACCACTGCTAAAGAGATTTGGGACACCTTGCAAGTAGCCCATGAAGGAACACCTCAGGTAAAAAGGTCAAGAGGTACTCTACTATACTCTCAGTATGAAAACTTCACTATGAAAGAAGGAGAGACTATTCAAGAGATGTACACAAGGTTCACAACCTTGACTAATGAACGGAAGTCTCTTGGAAGAATTATTCTTGAAGAGGACAAGGTTGAGAAGATCCTAACAAGGGTCCTGCCTATTTCTTGAGAAAGCAAAATCACTGCTATCCAGGAATCTAAAAATATGGAAACCCTCATATTGAATGACCTAATTGGAAACCTCACTGCCTATGAACTGAGAAGGAAGACAATGAATATGGATGGTCCAAAGAAGGAGAGGATTCTAGCCCTAAGAATCACTGAGGGAGCAGATCTGGAAGATGGTGAGATGGTCATGATCACCAAAGAATTCAGAAACTTTCTCATGAGGAAGAAAGGCATCTCTAGAGGAGGAAACTACAACAAAGAAAAAGCTCCAGAAAGACCAACCAACGAGGGATGCTATAAATGTGGTAAGACTGACCATCTCATTAAAACTGTCCTCAGTGGGAAATAGAGTGGAAAAATGAAGATATGAGAGAAGGAACAGGAGGAAGGAACAGGTTCAACCCAATACAACCACAACAAAGGCTATGGATGCTGCTTGGGGAGAAAGTTCAGATGAAGAATCAGAAAATGGGGAGACTGAAGATCAGGCGCTCAAGGAAATTGGAGAATCTGACTAGGAATCACATGAAGAACCAGAGGTAAGTATATCTCATCTCAAAAATAAAGTAAAGTTCCTATCTAAGGAAAAACTCTCTGAGTTGCTACTTGATTTCATAGATGATTATGAGGAAACAACCAAAGAGAAGGATCAACTATCTAAAGAATGTGCAATGCTAAAAGTGCATAAACCTGGAAATCAAAGTCAGTGAATCTGAAAAGAAAAATATTGACTTGTTGAACCAGGTTCATCCACTTGAAACTAAGATTCTAGAACTAAAATCTGAAAACTTAAAGCTAAAGCTAGCATCAAGTAAAAAGGTTGTTGATCATTCTCATATCATGTCAGAAGAAAACATGGGAAAATTAAAAGATGCCAAGGACGAACAAATAAGAAATCTTAAATGGAACCTGTAAATGGAATAAATCCTCTGATGCCCTGATATGGCTTCAAGAGAATCATAGTAGCAACAGGAGAGGGATTGGCTTTGGAAATCAATTGCCCAAGTGGGATCCCAAAAACAAGTATCTCACTCTTCCTGAGAATAAAATATGCACCCATTGTGGTAAGACTGGGTACTACAAATATGAGTGTACTCCAAAAGAGCAGGCAAGTCGAAAAAATGAGAGTTTGTAAAAGGGAAAAACTGGCTGCCAAATTGGGCGAGGAAAAATTTGATTCATCCATTCTCTCATAGAAAAGGACCCAAACTAGTTTGAGTTCTTAAGACTAACCTTTGATTCCTTTTGTAGGTTCAAGTAGAGGAGGTAGCCAGAGTTGGTACTTGGATAGTGGCTGCTCAAAGCATATGACTGGGAACATGGAACAGTTCCTTTCACTTGAAAGTCTCAAAGGAGGAAATGTCTCCTTTGAAAACAGAAATAAAGGTGAAATCATTAGGGTTGGTAAGGTAGGTAAGGATGATACACGATCTATTAAACATGTGTATCTAATAGATGGCTTGAAATATAGTCTGATCAGTGTATCACAACTATGTGACAGAGGTAACCTGGTTGCTTTTACTTCCACAAAATATTTTGTGATTAACCTACATACTGAAAAGATTGTTTTGCAGGGAAAAAGAATGAATAACATCTATGTCATAGACATGTCCACACTGTCTGAAAATGAACTCACTTGTCTAAGTGTGTTGGACAGTGATCCCCTCCTGTGGCACAAACGACTTGGTCATGCAAGTCTAATTCAGCTTAACAAACTAGTCTCTAAGGACTTAGTGGTAGGACTTCCTAANTGGACCTTATTCCTGGCATCTAAGGATGACGCATTTGATATGTTCACCTCATTTGTCAAGAAAACTCAAAATCAATTAGGACATCAACAAGATCTGACCATGATATTGAATTTGAGAATACTAAGTTTGCTGAGTTCTGTGATGAACATGGTGTTAATCATAACTTTTCTGCTCCTAGAACCCCACAACAAAATGGGGTTGTTGAAAGGAAAAACAGAACTCTGGAAGACATGGCAAGAACCATGCTCCTGTCCACCAAACTACCTCACAGCTTCTGGGCTGAAGCAATAAATATTGCTTGCTACATAATCAATAGATGCATGACTAGACCTCTGGTAGAGAGACTCCCTATGAATTACTTAAAGGGAGAAATCCCAACATATCCCACTTTAGGGCTTTTGGATGCAAGTGTTTTGTACACAATAATGTCAAAGATTCCCTGGGAAAATTTGACCCCAGAAGTGATGGGGGAGTATTCTTGGGATATTCATCACATAGTAAAGCTTATAAAGTGTATAATAAAAGAACTATGTATGTAGAAGAAAGTATACATGTTGTCTTTGATGAAACTAACATTCTTGCTGAGAGACAGGAACCTGAAGATGAGGAACTTGGACTGGTAAGAAGCAGTGATCACACTGAAGCAAGCATGAAGGGTGGAACAGGTGATGGACCAGGTTCAACTACCCTAAGCATCATGATAGGGAGAACTCAAAATATGCAACCTGGATCTGATCCTGCTCTACAACAACAAGACATCATGGAATCATCTAGGAATGAACAACTGGTACTTAAGCCAAACAGATATCATAGTTCTCACCCTCTTGAGAACATCATAACAGATTTGGCATCTGGAATCAAAACAAGATCATCCTTGAAAAATCTGTGTGCGTTTGATGCCTTTCTATCCATGATCGAACCAAAGAACATTGGGGAAGCCCTACAAGATGCTGATTGGGTAAATGCCATGCAAGAAGAGCTGAATCAGTTTGAAAGAAGTCAAGTATGGCACTTGGTACCCAGGCCACTAGACAGATCAGTGATTGGCACCAAGTGGGTCTTCAGGAACAAGCTCGATGAGGATGGAACTGTTACAAGGAATAAGGCAAGATTAGTTGTTCAAGGATATAGTCAAGAAGAAGGAATTGACTATGATGAGACCTTTTCCCCTGTGGCAAGACTGGAGGCAATCAGACTTCTTGTAGCATTTGCTGCACACATGGAATTAACTCTTCATCAGATGGATGTTAAGAGTGCCTTTCTAAATGGCTATCTGAAGGAAGATGTATTTGTCAAGCAGCCTCCAGGTTTGAAAGCAAGGAGTCACCTGACCATGTATACAAACTCGATAAGGCTCTATATGGTCTAAAACAGGCACCAAGAGCATGGTACGAACAATTATCAAAATTCCTGCTAGAACATGGGTACAAACGAGGCAAAATTGATAGTACCTTGTTCTTAAGGGAAAAAGGTAAGGATCTCCTGGTTGTGCAAATATATGTGGATGATATCATATTTGGGGCGACTTCTGAAAAATTGAGCAAGGAATTTGCTATGCTAATGGGAAGTGAGTTTGAGATGAGTATGATGGGTGAGCTAAAAATTTTCTTAGGCTTGCAAATTAAGCAAAATCCAAATGGAGNGGAAGTGAGTTTGAGATGAGTATGATGGGTGAGCTAAACTTTTTCTTAGGCTTGCAAATTAAGCAAAACCCAAATGGAACAATGATCCACCAACAAAAGTATGTGAAAGAATTGCTCAAGAAGTTTAAAATGGAAGACTCAAAAGAAATAGACAATCCCATATCCACAACTACAAAATTGGATGTGGATGAACCTGGTCCATCTGTTGATCAGAAGCTATACAGAGGGATGATTGGGTCTCTATTATATCTCACTGCCAGCAGACCTGATATTGTATTCAGCGTGGGATTGTGTGCTAGGTTTCAGGCAAATCCAAAGGAGTCCCACCTCACTGCAGTAAAGAGAATTTTGAGATATTTGAAAGGCACCACTGATTTATGCCTTTGGTATCCTAAAGGTAGTAATTTTGACCTTGTATNAAGGTAGTAATTTCGACCTTGTAGGATATGCTGATGCTGATTATGCAGGATTCCTGGTTGACAGGAAAAGTACTTCAGGTATGGCTCACTTTTTGGGTTCATGCCTTGTGTCTTGGGCTACCAAGAAACAAAATTCAGTAGCCTTGTCTACTGTTAAGGCTGAATATGTGGTTGCAGCCTCATGTTGTGCCCAGTTGTTATGGATCAAACAAAAACTCATGGACTTCGGTATTGATGTGGGATGCATTCCTATTTTTTGTGATAACACTAGTGTTATTAGTATGACGAAGAACCCGGTTCATCACAAAAGGACTAAGCACATAGATGTTAGACACCATTTCCTAAGGGATAACTATGAAAAAGGAATGATCTCAATCGAATTTTGTGCTACTGATCATCAAATTGCTGATATATTCACTAAAGCACTTAGCATTTCGAGAAAAACATGATGGAATTAGGGATGATTAAGATCACCTGATTATATATATTTTTATAAATGAATTTTTTTGGCTAGAAAATTTTAATTAGGTACTTAATCAGATTAATAATTGCTCAGAATTATGTATTTATTGCCATACTCTTGTGCCATGTATTTATATGATTCCCTGGATACTAATAATGTTTATCTATCTTTGTAAATTGAGGCAATTTAAAGATTTCTAATAGGATGAACCTGGTTCATCTATGCTGATTCATCTGACTGACAAGGTACGTACTCTTCTCCATATAGTAATTCAATTACAGTCACACATGAGCATGATTTTATCTGTATTTGGTTCATTCCTAAGTCTTTGTACCAATCCATAAATGAACCCGTTCCAAGGAGTCACATCAACACTCAATTAGCCTAGAAATAGGGAACTCTTAACCGTCAAATCAATGACACTCCTACAACTATTAGACTTTCACTTGAATAAATTTTTATTCGTTGAAAATTAATGAACATATCTTATAAAACGCAATCATTACTTCTCTCTTCATAAAGCTACCCTCAAACCAAGTTTAACTCATACTACACAACCCAAAACTTGCAACTCGTCCTTTTCTCCTAACAAAGCATAAAAATGTCTTCACCTCCACCAGCTTCTTCGTCTAATTCCTCACCAAATCGTGATTATGATGGAGGGCATTCTGAATATGTCTCCAATTCTCCATCTGTTTACAGCTCCGAATCACTAGAAATTTCATCATCCCCTGAAAACACACCCATTCTTGAACCCACTCCAAACCCTACTCCTGCCCCCAAGAATCGTTGTTTTAAAGTTCTTGTCCGGAAATCTATTGCTTTTGGGGATAGGGAAAAATTCTTGGAGGACCTTATTAAGGCAGACAAAAGTACTAAGTCAGATTCATCCAGTGAATCATTTAAATCAGCTAATGAGGAAGCACATGGTTCAACCAGTTCTAAAAAAGTTAATCTTGAAATCGATTCTGAACTTACTTCTGCTAATAAAAGATTCGTGTTGGTAGGGTCTGTTATTGATGTCGAAATACCTGGAAGGAAGAAGGGTGGGAGAAAATAAGGAATTCTTGAGAGAGAGGGAGAAGAAGATGTGAGGGGATCTAGGGAGGATGGTGCCACACTGGTTATCTGTGGTCCCATTCCTGAAACCATGGGAGAAAAAGTCACTGATTTAGGGGGAAGCATAGTTGAGGAAGCTGCAACACGTCTTGCAAGTATGAAGAAAGGTACAGATGAACCTGGTTCATCGGGGGAAGAAACATTGGCTGAAAGGTTGAAAAAATTGGGGGAGTCTTATAACCCCAAGAGAAGAAGGAGTCAGAAACGCAAGAAGGAAACTCACCCAGTTCCTTCAAAGAAAAGGAAAATTTCTGAAGTTGCTGATGTTTCTGCTCCAAAAGTTAGAGCTACTCGTAGCACTGTGAGAGAAGAAGAAGAGAAATTAGAAAAGGCTCTGAAGGAGAGCAAGAAGAAGAGGGCAGCAAAAGGAAAAGAAAAATTTGGAGAGCTTGTTGAGGCTATTGAGATTGAAGAGACTGAGTTGGACTTGGTCCAACAGGAGGAGAAACCTGCTCCAGGTGTGGCTGACACACCAAAACCCACAAAGGCTAAGACTTCTTCAAAGAAGTCAGCTAGGATGTCTGTCGCACCAACAAGATCTGTTAAGAAGACCAGGGCCAAGCCAAAGAGAGTGAAAGTTGTTTATGATGATGATGCAGACTGGAGTGGAGATGAGGAGAAGGAAATTGGAGTGGTGACTACTGACAGAGTTACCATGTTTGGAAAAATAACAATACTAAAGGGTAAGCTGGTGAAGGATTTAGAGGAGCCTGGTATGCAATATCTAATGGAAACTCTGGAGGTTCAAGGCTGGAAGGACTTGGTCCTTCGCATGGAAGGCAGGCTGGAAAGAGCTGAGTTGGTAGGGTTTATGGGGAATGCCAGTGTCAAGGAAGGGAGGGGCACGTCTATGGTCAAAGGAATTGAGGTTTCCTTTGATGTTAAAGAACTGGGTGTTATTCTTAACATACCAGCCGAGGGATATGAGGACTATACAAGGAAGAGATGGCCTTGTCTAGATGGGATGGCCTCAGCAATCGACATCACCAGGTTCTTTAGTGATAGTGAGAAGGAGATTGAACCCAGGCCGGTTTACAAGAGTGAGATGAAGCCCGAGAACAAGCTACTCTTTGAGTTCGTCATCAAATTCCTACTGCCTAGAAAAGAAAGAAGGCACATGGCAAATTATATGGATCTTACTTTGATGGAATGCTTGTATAGGGGAAAGCAAATTAATTGGCCAGCTTTTATCATCCAACTCTTTGACAGAGTGGTGAACGGAACCAAAGCACACGCAATTCCTTATGGCTTCATTCGACAGCAGTGCTTGCACATTTTGGGGTTCCAGTAAGGAAGGCTGAGATGGCTACGGCCAAAGATTATTTTGGGAAGGAAACTTTGCTTACATGTGAATACAATGTCAATGTTCCTTTGGATGAACCTGGTTCATCTAGGAAGCAACCAGTCAACAGCAAAGTTAGAACTTTTGTGCAAGAAAACGAGATTAAGCATATGGAGATCCTTCGTTTGAAGTCTCGTGTGATTGAGGTTGAAGAAGAGAGGGATGCTCTAAGAGCTGAATTAGCAAAGGAGAAAGAAAAGAATGAGGGTGTTCTTCAGCAGATGTTGTCTCTCCTACAATCCAAGACCACAACCTCCTCTGCATCTTCCCATCCTTGGGCTTCTCAGAGCTTCCATAACCCATCTTAAGACCAGTTATCAGTTTCAGTTCTTTTTATTTATTTTTTTGCTTATGGTTGGATTGTTTTTGTTTTTCTGTATGGTGGTTGATTATCGTTACTTATCAATGAATTTTTCTTTTAGTTATTGACCTGTCTCAATTTCTGAGTTAGCTAACATATTTGTATTAAAGCAAATCCAGCACGGGATTTTTCAAAAATTTCACAACTCCTCCATTAGAACTCAACCTAGGGCGATCCTTGAAGAGGTATGTCGACACCCAATCATAGGTTTGCACTTTTTAACTTGTTTTCTTCGATTTCCATCATCATTTAATGAATTCCTAGTCTTTAATCTTGTTCTTTAAGGGTAGAAATTAGGGATTTTAGAAGAACTGGGTATTTTGTAAATTTGAGAATTTAGACCTCGATTTGGGTTCGAATTCCGGAACTAATTACATATTCGGGCTCGGGGGTGAATGGGTAAACGGATTTTGGTCCGAATCTCGAGTTTGGACCAAGCGGGTCTAGGGTCGATTTTTGACTTTTTTAGGAAATTTTGGGAAATCAGTAATTATTCATTAAAGATGATTCCTTTAGGGAAAATTGATGGTATAAGCTAATTATGACTAGATACGAGCGGGCTGGAGGTGAATTCTAAATGAAAAGTGGTACTTGAGCAGTGAATGGTCTACGAATCGAAGTAAGTGTCTTGTCTAACTTTGGCTTGAGGTAATAAGTATTATGTGTTTATTTGCTACGTGTTTAGTTTTTGAATACGATGTATAGGTGAGTGACGAGCATCTATGCATTCTTGTTGGGTCATTGCATGCGAGTGAAATTTTATCCTTTATAAATTTTGCAGTCTTTAATCCTACTATCCATGCTCAGTTGCCTCAATGGCCATGAGTAATAATTAATAAAATTGGTAAGTATATCATTTTGCAAACTTTTCGATGATGCCAAAAGAGGTAAGATAGTTTGTGCTGAACTTTTCAAAAATATTTTTAAAGTTTAAAGTGATATTTATAACCTAATGAACCTGGTTTCTCTATGATTAATGCTTAAAACAATAGAAAGTTCTTTAAAGTGTATACAAGATTAAGCATAGAGTTTGTCATCATCAAAAAGGGGGAATTTGTTGACCCATGTCACTGCATCATTTTGCAGATTGACAAAAGGCTGACCAGTTGAACCATGTCCATCAGAGCACACATCTTTAACTAACTAGCTGGCACATGAATCGTATATGCTTAGGAGATGTTTGAATATGAAATATCAATGAACCAAGAGATCGTCTCCTAATGTGAAAAGGTTGCAAACTGATCTGATTAATTGAAGTCGCATTCAGCACGGAAAGTAACAAAAGAAAGGAAGTTGAGTTTGGTTCGAATTGGTTCACCCAGGTAGAGTTGAACTAGAATTGGAAGACAAGATCAATGACTGACTCTATAAATACTTGATGTATTTCTGCTGGAATTCAACACGCACAAAGCTGAAGTGAATCAAAGTCTGAAGCAAAATTCCCAGAGTTAGTTTTGCTAGCATAATCATTGTGCGATGCAAATGCTATAGTTCAACTAGAAGAACCAGTTCCATCTGATTGATTATTGAGTCTAGTTGATTGTAGTAGGGGTGGTTTTTAATATTGTATCTTTTCAGCTTTCATAGAAGCAATTGTAATAGGTACATATTGTTCAAGTTAGAGTTAACTTGAGGTGTGTAGAAATTAGCTAGGGCTAGTTACAACAAAGGGATTAGAGTTAGTCCTAGGATTAAAAAAGAGTTTATTTTGTAAGTTCGTTTGGCTCAGAGTTTTTAGTGAAGAGTTGAGCAAATCCTACTGAGGAGTAGATCGTGGTTTTTTCACCTTTTGAGCCAGGTTTTTTCCACATAAAAATATCTGTGTTTTTACTTTACTACTTTTTATTATTCCGCAACAGTAGTAGTTGGAACACCAAGAAGAACCAGGTTCTTCTACTGAGAGAGCACTCCAAAATTGGGTAACACACAAAGTAACCTATCTTCTTGTGTGGTATTGAAGTCTAAAACATCAAGCAACCTGCTTGGTGCCACTGTGTCGCACTGTGTCCCTAAGGACCAATAAATGAGGGTCGTCATACTGCCGATCTCTGATACGCTCAAACAAAGAAGACCGAGCGACTGTGCAAGCTAGAAAACGGCTGCGCTCTGAAATATCAAACCTCACAAACTGGTTGGGCAAAGTCTGAACATCTGATGCTAGCGGCCTCTCACCGACTGGAATGAATGCAAGGTTGCCCATACTCGTTGTTTTCCTACTCAATGCGTCGGCCACCACATTGTCCTTCCTGGGATGTTACAGGATGGTGATATCATAGTCTTTCAATAGTTCAACCACCTCATCTGCCTCAAATTGAGATCCTTTTGCTTGAACAAATGCTGAAGGCTCCGATGATTAGTGAATACCTCGTACGACATGCCATAAAGATAGTGCCTCCAAATCTTCAATGCATGAACAATGGCTGCCAACTCTGAATCATGGACAAAGTAATTCTTCTCATGAACCTTCAACTGCCGTGACGCATATGCAATCACCCTACCCTCATGCATCAGTACTGCACCGAGCCCAACACGGGAAGCATCACAATATACCATGTAAGATCCTGAACCTGTGGGCAACACCAATACCATGGATGTAGTCAAAGTTGTATTGAGCTTCTGAAAGCTCCCCTCACACTCGTCTGAACATCTGAACGAGGCACCCTTCTGGGTCAACCGGTCAACGAGGCTTCTATAGATGAGAACCCCTCCACAAATCAACGGTAATAATCCGCCAATCCTAAGAAAATTCTGATCTCCGTAGCTGAAGTGGGTCTAGGCCAGTTCTGAACTGCCTCAATCTTCTTAGGATCTACCTGAATGCCCTCTGCTAAAACAACATGGTCCAAGAAAGCAAGCAAATCCAACCAAAACTCGCACTTCAAAAATTTAGCATATAACTGGTTGTCTCTTAGAGTCTGAAGCACAACCCTAAGATGTTGCTCATGATCCTCTCGACTGCGGGAGTAGATTAAGATATCGTCAATAAACACAATCACAAAGGAGTCCAAATAAAGCTTGAACACTTGATTCATCAAATCCCTGAATGTTGCTGGGGCATTTGTCAACCCAAAGGACATCACTAGAAACTCATAACTCCCGTACCGAGTCCGAAAAGTTGTCTTAGGGACATCAGATGCCCTAATCCTCAAATGATGGTAGCAAGATCTCAAATCGATCTTCGAAAACACCTTGGCACCCTGAAGTTGATCAAATAAATCATCAATCCTCGACAATGGGTACTTATTCTTGATGGTGACTTTGTTCAACTGCCGATAATATATACACATACTCATAGATCCATATTTCTTCTTCACAAAAAAACACATGTGCACCCCAGGGCGAGACACTAGGTCTAATGAAGCCCTTATCAAGAAAATCCTACAACTCTTCCTTCAACTCTGGCGGGACCATACGGTATAGAAGAATGGAAATGGGCAGAGTGCCCGGAGCCAAATCAATACTGAAATCAATATTCCTGTCGGGTGGCATCCCCGACAGGTCTACGCGAAACACCTCTAAAAACTCAGGGACAACTAGAATTGAATCCATGGAAGGAACCTCCGCGCTAGAATCGCGAACATAAGCCAAGTAAGCTAGACACCCCTTCTCGACCATATGTCGAGCCTTCATATAAGAGATAACCCCTGCTGGTAGAATGACCGAGAGTCCCCCTTCACCCTTATCAAGGAAACCCCGGCCAGGATAAGGTCACCATCTTGGCGTGACAGTCCAATATAGCGTGATAAGTTGACAGCCAATCCATTCCCAAGATAACATCAAAATCAACCATATCGAGAAGTAGAAGATCTACACTAGTCTCAAGACTCCCAATGGTGACTACACATAAACGATAAACATGATTTACAATAATAGGATCTCCCACAGGTGTGGACACATACACAGAAGCACTCAAAGAATCACGAGGCACAACCAAATATGAAGCAAAATAGGATGACGCATAGGAGTAAGTAGATCCCGGATCAAATAAAAATGAAGCATCTCTACTGCAAACTGAAATAGTACCTGTAATAACAGCATTAGATGACTCAGCCTCAAGCCTGGCTGGAAAAGCATAACATCGAGGCTGGGGCCCACCACTATGAACCACGTCCTTGGGACGGTCCTAGTTGGATGGCCTCTACCTCTAACGACCTTACCTCCACCTCTAACAGTCTGGCCCCTACCTCTAGCTGCCTGACCCCTACCTCTGGCTGGTTGAGCAGGCTGGGCAACAACTAGTGACGGAACCATGGCACGAGAACCATGATACTGTGGCGGGATGCCAAATAATCTCGGACAGGTCCTCCTTATATGTCCATAACCACCACACTCAAAACACCCATCCTGATACTGTGGCTGTGGAAACTGAGACTAACCCGAACGACCCGGATTACCATGGTAATAACTCTAAATATAAAGTGCACTGATAGGAGCTGGTGGTGCAGTGCAGGCTGGTTGTACAAAAGGAGGCACATAAGGACCACGACTCTCTGAAGTATTGTAGGATGCCTGAAGAGCTTAATGGAACGGCCTGGGAGGATGGCCTCTACCAAAAGTACCTCTGCCTCCAAATGAGGCACCGCTGAACCCACCGGAATGACGAGGTCTCTTGTCAGACCCCTGACCTCCCTGTGCAAGAACCATCTCGACTCGTCTGGCGACATTGGAAGCCGCCTAAAAAGAAATCTCACTCCCAGTATCCTTAGCCATCTGAAATCTGATAAGTTGAGCAAGTCCGTCATAAAACCTCCTCACCTTCTCTCTCTCGGTGGAAAGCAGGAGAGCATGATGGGCCAAATCCACAAAACGGGTCTCATACTAAGTAACAGTCATACTGCCCTGCTGGAGATGTTCGAACTGATGTTGGTGCTCCTCCCTCAAGGTGATATACAAAAACTTCTCTAGGAAGAGCTGAGAGACCTGGTCCTATGTAAGAGTAGGCGACCCAGCTGGTCTGGTCAACATATAATCTCTCCACCATTTCTTGGCGGAACCAGTCATCTGAAATGCAGAAAAATCGACCCCATTGGTCTCCAATATACCCATGTTCCGAAGCACCTCATGACAGCTGTCAAGATACTTTCGGGGATCCTCTGAAGTAGCACCACTGAAGTGAACTGAGAAGAGCTAGGTAAACCTGTCCAATATCCACAAAGCCTCAGAAGACATAGTTGATCCATCATTAGTCAGTGCCGAAATAACCGGCTGAACTAATCCGACTGGATGAGCTGCTGGAGTTTGATACTGGGGAGCTATCTGCTCTGGAATGTGAGTAGCAAGAATTTGGGCTCCTTCTCCAGCCTGAGAGACGGCTGGTGCCATGGGAAATGCGCCTGTCTGGGCCACACTCTCCATAAGGCCCACCAAGCAGACCAAAGCGTCCTGAAGCACTGGGGTGTCAATGAACCCCTCCAGAACCTGAGCTTGCCCGGCAGGAATAATATGGGCTGGAACCTCCTCGTCAAACTCTACTTGAGGCTTCACTGTTGGGGCTGCTGTTGTGGCTCCTGGCGGAGCCCTGACCTGACCTCGACCTCTGCCCCTCGTAGGAGCTGCCACTAGAGGCTCTAGCTGCTGCTCAACTGAAGAAGTGGTACGTGTTCTCTCCATCTGCGAGAGAATAAAAGTAGAAGAGTTCAATCAGTATTGAGAGAACAAAATCGCACGACATAGAAGAATAAAAGTGAAATTTGTTCCTAAACTTTATAGCCTCTAGAGATAAGTACAGACGTCTCTGTACTGATCCCCCAGACTCTACTAAGCTCACTCGTGAATTGTGAGACCTAGGCAAACTAATGCTCTCATACCAACTTGTCACGACCCGAAATTCCCACCGTCGGGACCGTGATGGCACCTAACATTCAACTATCTAGGCAAGACAATGTTAGAGAATCATTAGCCAATTCTTTTACATTTCAGTAATTAACAACAAATAAGCTATAACGAGTTGAAATGAGTGTGGAACTATATAACAGCCTTAATATATACTACTACCCAGAATCTGGAGTCACAATTCATGAACTTCTCAGATTTTACTATAGGTAAATGTCCGAAAGAAATATAATTATTTTTGAAATAGAAGAAACAGTAAAATGAAATGTATAGAAGGGGACGCCAGGGCCTACGAATGCTGACAGGTCTACCTTGGGCCTCGGTAATGACCCAAAGGGTCATCTTGTGTTTTAGGACTTTATTCCACACTCGTTAGCCTTAAAAACCTTATTTTTACTCACCTCGATTTGTATGCACAGTCCAGGCATAAATTCGGAAAGCCTTTATGTGGAAATTTATGAAATAATAAATTTTGGGATTTAAAAATGATTTTTAGTTGACTTTGGTCAACATTTTGAGTAAATGGACCCGAACCCGTATTTCGATAGTCTCGGAAGTTCCGTAGTAAAATTTAGGACTTGGGCGTATGCCCGGAATCGAATTCTGAGGTCCCTAGCTCGAGAAATGAATTTTTGATGAAAATTGTAACACTGAAATTCTAAGGATTTAAAGAAATTGATTAATTTTTGATCTCGTTGGTATCAGGCCCGTATTTTGGTTTCATATCCCGTTACAAGTTTAATATAATATATAAACCTTGTCTGTGAAATTTGGTGTGAAACGGAATTTATATGACGTGATTCGGACCTTCGGTTGAGAAAATAGTAACTTTAAATGTCCTTGAGAATTTCATTGATTTTGATGCTAAATCCGCAGTTTTAGGTGTTATTTTGGTGATTTGATCGTATGAGCAAGTCCGCATGATGTTTTTAGACTTGTGTGCATATTTGGTATGGATCCCGAGGGCTCGGGTGAGTTTTGGATAGGCTATCGTATGTTTCGGACTTAGAAATTTCTGCTATTTTGTTGTTGCTGGTGCACTGGTATTTTGTGCTTCGCGATCGCGAAGCAACTCCCGCGATCACGAAGTGTAAACTGGGCTGGGAGGTAATTTCTTCTTTGCGAACGCGAAGGACTGGTAGCAAACGTGAAACATTAGGGGTGTTACCCTTCGTAAACGCGATAGGTTAAGGGACACGGGGGAGGGGTCATGTGCTTCTACGCGAACGCGTCCACTGGGTCACGAACGCGAAGGNGGGGGGGGGGGGAGCTGCCTTACGCAAGCATGTAGAAATAATCGCAAATGCGAAGACCTTAGGCTGCTGTGTATCGAGATCACGACAGGTCTCTCACGAACGCGATGAAGGCCTGTCCAACGTATTAAAACAAAACGAGCACGAGATTTTTCAAAATTTCACAACTCCTCCATTAGAACTCAACCTAGGCAATTCTTGAAGAGGTATTTCGACACCCAATCATAGGTTTGCACTTTTTAACTTGTTTTCTTCGATTTCCATCATCATTTAATGAATTACTAGTCTTTAATCTTGTTCTTTAAGGGTAGAAATTAGGGATTTTAGAAGAATTGGGGATATTGTAAATTTGAGAATTTAGACCTCGATTTGGGGTCGGATTCCGGAACTAATTACATATTCGTGCTCGGGGGTGAATGGGTAAACGGATTTTGGTCCGAACCTTGAGTTTGGACCAAGCGGGTCTGGGGTCGATTTTTGACTTTTTGGGAAATTTCATAAAATCAGTAATTATTCATTAAAGATGATTCCTTTAGCGAAAATTGATGGTATTAAGCTAATTATGACTAGATACGAGTGGGCTGGAGGTGTATTTTAAATGAAAAGCGGTATTTGAGCAGTGAATGGTCTACGAATCGAAGTGTCTTGTCTAACTTTGGCTTGAGGTAATAAGTATTATGTATTTATTTGCTACGTGTTTAGTTGTTGAATACGATATATAGGTGAGTGACGAGCATCTATGCATTGTTGTTGGGTCATCGCATGCGAGTGAAATTTTATCCTTTATAAATTTTGCAGTCTTTAATCCTACTATCCATGCTCAGTTGCCTCAATGTCCATGAGTAATAATTAATAAAACTGGTAAGTATATCATTTTGCAAACTTTTTGATAATGCCAAAAGACGAAGATAGTTTGTGCTGAAATTTTCAAAAATATTTTTAAAGTTTAAAGTGATATTTATAACCTAATGAACCTGGTCTCTCTATCGAAACAGCTTGTTTAGCGAGCACTACCTCGATGATGCGAACCGTATCGTGATCAAGTAGACGAGCCAAGCAGAGCCAACGGGAATGCGAACTAACCTTCTCTTTTACAAAACTTATGATCTTTATCTGGGTGCAGGCATAAATTACAGAAGCCCCAAAACATATTATCCGCTCAAAGGAAAGACATCGTTCCTCAAACTCATCGCACACGCCAACATTTATTATCAGCATAAATGATGCTTCATCATCACAATGCTCTACTGCAATTAAACGCCAACTAAGAATTCCTGTTGTCTTCCTTTAACTCTTGCATAAGGCTACCATTCTGTCTTCCGAGGTTAAGCTCTGCCTCCATCTGCATTTTTATTTCCTACATTGCATAAGGCTACCATTCTGCCTTCCGAGACTAAGCATTGTCTCATCTGTATTTTTATTTCCTGCATTGCATAAGGCTACCATTCTGCCTTCCGAGACTAAGCATTGTCTCCATCTGCATTTTTATTTCCTGCATTGCATAAAACTACCATTCTGCCTTCTGAGACTAAGCACTGTCTCCATCTGCATTTTTATTTCCCGCATTGCATAAGGCTACCATTCTGCCTTCCGAGACTAAGCACTGTCTCCATCTGTATTTTTATTTCCTGCATTGCATAAGGCTACCATTCTGCCTTTCGAGACTAAGCACTGCCTCCATATGCATTTTTATTTCTCACATTGCATAAGGCTACTATTCTGCCTTCCGAGGTTAAGCTCTGCCTCCATCTGCATTTTTATTTCCCGCATTGCATAAGGCTACCATTCTGCCTTCCGAGACTAAGCACTGTCTCCATCTGTATTTTTATTTCCTGCATTGCATAAGGCTACCATTCTGCCTTCCGGGGGCTAAACGCTGCCTCCCATTTACCTTTTAAAGCAACCATCATCTTTGTCATTATCTACCTTGTTTCTTTCCGGGCTAAGCTCTTCCCTTTTTAATTCACAAGACTAAGCTCTGTCTTGTTAGCATCATACTATTGCACTTCTCATGGGCTGAAATATTGCCAACCTATCTAAAGGCGTCATCGTTCAGAGGCACCATCTTCATGGCCCGAGAACATCATTTCATAGCCTACGGATCCCTTTTATCACTCTGCATATCATTATTCAAAGGCATCATGGTTCGGAGGCACCATCCTCATGGCCCGAGAACGTCATTTTATAGCCTGCGAATCCCGCATCAAGCGATTCATGGCCCAGGACATCATGGTCTAAGGACGTCATCCTCACCGTCCAAAGACAACATTCATAGTCCAATGGGAATCTACATCATGTTTAAATTACGCACAATCTATGCTTGTTATTCCTTTGCAGGAAATCCGGCTAAGAACAACAGCCAGGAAGGAGCGTACCGCTCCAGTTCTCCTAACTACCCCGTAAGCCATTTTGTTCACCTTACCTTGCACCTTGCGTCCGTCCTTGTGAGATTTCACCGGTATACTTCGGCGTGACTCATGAACTACATATGGCCTGATTCCTATACAACCAGGGATATGTAGGCAGCTCAAAAGCCACGGTGCGGCTTAAATCTTTCATACTATTTCCCTCCGGTCAAAATTGGCCATCATATCTTTACCCGACAACTCTTTCATCCTTTCCGGGTAAAGAGGGGCAGCTGTTGATACCCAATTTTTCTTCAAACTATTTTCAAACTTGTATATATACTTTCAAAATCACTCCTTACAGTAACTGGTATTTTCTCACAGTTTTTCGTATTTTTATCAAATTATTTTACTGTTTATTTAACACTTTATATTTCATAATTATTCATAAAAGATATAATTAAAATCATTCTCTTACTCAACATGTTATTTATATCCTATTTAATTCCCTTAGGATTTTATTATTTCACAAATTAGCCAATATTGGCATCATTTAGTTAATTTCAGCAGTTTTGCAATTATAACACAAATGTGCACTTATACCATTTTAAAATCAATGAATTATCATTTATAATTTTTATATCTTAGTAAATCGCCTTAATTTCATTTATTTGGTCTCAATTTATTTTTTTACACAATTATTAGCTATTTTATTAATTAATTACCTTATTTAATTGGGTATTTAACTTTTAGCCCATTTTTATTTAAATTTTAGCCAACCCTTAACCCAAAACCCACTCTAACCCATCCCAAAACCCACAAATAACCCGGCCCAACCCCACACTTGATCTGAACCGTTGATCAAATGAGATCAACGGTCCAAATCATTGTTACCATAACTAAACCTAATCACTACCCCCCTCCGACCCCTCATTCTCTCAACACTCACTCTCTCTCTATCTCTCTCTGTTACTCTCTAGTTCTCTCTAGAAGCCTCCTTTAGCTTCTCTTCTTCGATGAAGTCCGGTCATCTTCTCCGACTGGTTCTCTCACAAGAAACCATGGCTCCTCATCGCCTCTTGGTTACCCACCCACTTTGCACCAGTCCAGTGATGCTCTTGGGCTCTCAGGCGAACCTGGAGTGGTCCAACTCACCTCCTATGGTCCCGTGCCACTTTTCGGCCTCCCCAGCCATTTGAGTAAGTTTACAACCTGTTCCGACTTAGGCCGGTGTCGTATTTGAGGTTCTTCTTACTTCTCTGGGTTCCACGAAACCCTAACCCAATGTCTTTCAATTTATTCTAGATCTACTTTAGACCTATAGTATTCCGAAGTTTCTTTCTATGTTTTCTCTGAAAACCTTCATCTTTAAACGATCTTTCAATATTAAAACTAGGGTTTCACAAACCCCTTTCAAAATTGATTTTCCTTTACTTCTGCTTTAATTTTATTCTATGTTTTT
Organism: Nicotiana knightiana; assembly: GCA_005239525.1. NCBI lineage: Eukaryota > Viridiplantae > Streptophyta > Magnoliopsida > Solanales > Solanaceae > Nicotiana > Nicotiana knightiana. The sequence goes on along the minus strand of ML394278.1, from coordinate 28,773 downwards.
CTTTGTTAATACGTTTTGATTCAAAGCTTCTTACGGAAAATCCCAATTTTTAGGTTTTTTAGTCTGTCTTGTTTGCTATGTTTATCCAATTTGTATAATTCTTCTATGCTCTCTCTGTGCTCTATGTTTCTTACTCTAATTCATGGTTAGGGTTCCTGATACCCTCTACTGACTCTGTGATGTTTTCTTCGAACCTATGATTCTGTATGTTCTGTACCGATTTTTCGAATTATTTCCCTTGATTGTGTGATACTTTCCTTGATTATGCCTGATTCCTTGTGATTTCAATTACAGTCGAGATTCCCTCGACTAATTTTCAGAATTAAACCCATACTTTGTTTTGTGAATATGCTATCAGTGTGTACTTTTCTTAATTACGTGTTATCAACCTGGTCTTTATTACACACTCCATGCTTTTACTACCCCCATTATGGTAAGATCACTCTATTTGATTCCTTTCCCTGATTTAACTCTGATTGGCCCGTTTGAACTTGACTCCCTAATTAAAGGGAGTCCATGCCTTTAATTGACACTGATTGGTTATTATTTCCATAATTATGTTAGACTAATTATTCCTTACCTTATTTTCTTTACTCATTTTCAGAATTATAAACACCTTAATCTCTTTAGCATAACACAACCAATAGATACACGAACACACACACAAATAACACTGATATTGCTCTGAACTCTCACTGGCTTTGCTGCATATTCTCTTTTGTTCTTCTGGCTACTCAGTCGGCTGAAAGCCAATACTGAACAACTTATTGTTGATCTATTGCTCTGCATACTACTGTCCTATTGCTCTACTTCTCTGCACTTTGTTGTTCTATTCTTACTCCTAACTGGTATGTTTCTAGTTTAAGTTTATAGCATCCAACTCAACATGTTTCTGTTTGTATTGATGTTTTAATTAAGGTTCTACTGTTTTCCTTGCAGCTAGTGTGTTTGTCTTACCCCTATGACCTCTCTTTCCTTCTGTGTTCAGCATGTCTACTTGTCTATGTGATTCCCCTTGCCCTTTAGCCTAGCATGTTTATTGCTTTCCCTTATATATTTCCATCATGAATCTGCCTGACTCCCAACACTATGAGCATGCATCCCCTAATACTTAGTTATTATGTAAATCCTAATCCTGGACCTAATATGTGACTCTGTTTGACACCCCTCAGTCTGATGTTGTTAGATTCCTGGCATGAACATTCTGTGATAACTAGGTTGTAATTGTTTAAACCATATAGCACTAGCCTAAGGACTATTTGTGTGCAAGTCTGCCTCTACTGTGTGACTTATTTGTCCCCTAGTCCCCCTATCCCTGTTTGTGTTTGCTTCCTAAACCATGTATGTCCTGGGTTGCTGATTGTCCTATTTTTTTCTTCTGCAAACCAGTTTTCATAAAACAAACTCTCATGTTGTTCTCTTAAGCTATTTTTCAAAACAGTTATTTCAAAAAACTACTTTTCAAACTCAACTCTTTTCTAAACTATAGGCACATCTCACTATTCTTAGCTCTAAGTTCAGCCCCCTTCGTGTGAGCATTGCCTTGGGGACCATTTGGGTACCCATCGAACTCTGACACACAAGGCTGACATTCCACACTGCACTTACTTATTCCTGGCTAGGGTACTTGGGTGTGAGCACTGCCTGGGGTCTTCTGAGATCCTTAGGAACTCTGACGCACCTGGGTTACAAAAAGTCATGGCATATTGCATTGTTGGATCTGAGGACTTGGGCCTACTGTTAGGCCTTTTATAGTGTAACTTCTTAATTTCCTTATTTATGGAGTTTGTGCAAGGCTGGTCTGTAATAATTAGTTGTAAAAACAGTTATGGGCTGGATAGTGAAATGGGCAGGGTTGTGCATGCTTAGTATAATTATGGGTAGAAACCATGCTATAGGATTTATTTTGTATATGTGTGCAATAGTTACCATGTTTAGGAATACTTTCCATGCATGCATTAGAAAACATATTTTAGGAACGTTTATCTCAGCATCTTTACCACACTCGTGCCTCACTTAGAAATCTTGTTCGTAGTTAAATAACTATAAAATAATTGTTATAATGTTGTTGTTTCTGCATCTTCACGATTACCATGTCTAGAAATCCTGTTTTAGGTTAAAAATATTAATTGTCAATATTTGCATTAGAGATCATGTTATCCTAGGAATTCATTCTCAGCATGCTCATATTACCTATGCCAAACTCATGTGTTAAGGACATACTGCTATTTGCATTAGAAATCATGTGCTAGGTTCAACAACTTAACTACGCTTCTGTATTTCCTGTTTCGAATAAAAAAGATGTGTTAATAAGTAAATTCCGCCTTAAAATAATAATAGATTCTGATTTATGAAAACGTTTGTGCATTTAGAAAAGCATGCGTAGGTTTGCATCATTCTACACCCTGTATGCATTTAGATATCCTGTTTTGTAGGACACTGCATTCACATTAGTTTAAATACTCACTCTTTTACCATGATTAAGTCTAAACAGGATAACTGGAGTTTGTTAAACCCGCCTAGGCAAGCCTTAGGCACTAAGTTTATTAAAACTGGGAAAACTGTCTCTTTGTATCGTTTGGCTAATTACATATCAGAATTCATAGTCTAGAATTGGTAAAAAGATTTCTTCTGAAACTCAGTAATCAGACTGCCCCATTACTGTATTCTCACTTAGACATCCTGCCTTAGGTTTTGAAATGCAAAGACCTCTTTGTGTTTGAGCCGTGCTAGTTATGTGTATTAATATGTGGAGGGATTCATGAGCCTCATATATGCTCCTGTGTGTCCCCTATACTTGCAGTCCTAAATGTTTTATTTGTCGCTTAGAATTTATCCTTTGAACCTAGGGGTTCTGCCCTAGTACCTACCCTTTAGGATAGTAGTCCTAACTTCCTCTAGGACTGATAAGATGGGACGGGTAATAGCACGCAATAGAATCTGTGACCAACATACGCTTTAATTACCTTCACGGGGTGAGAAGGGTAGAATATGGATATGATGACCAGTGCGCTAATACCACGTGTAGCCCCTCTTCGAGGAGTGATTACCGGGTATTGCATTGATGTGATCTGTATTACTTTAAACCTAGGATATTTTCTCAAATGTTTACTTCTAATTTCTTTTAAACTTCCAATAAAACTTTATACTTGTTTAAAATCCCCTCTTATGTGAGCCTTGCTTGTTATTTGCTTATTGTCTGAATTCACGAAACCATTTGGCCGGGACCCACAGTTGTAGATCCCGAGGGGTGCATAACACCTTCCCCTTGGGATAACTTCAAGCCCTTACCCAATCTCTGGTAATGCAAACTAGTTCATGAGTTAACTACTCAGGTGCCCTAACGCACCATAAAATCGTTAGGTGGCGACTATTCCTTTAACTTCTTCCTTCCAAAGGAGTTTGTCCCAAAAATATCAAGAACCCGATCTCCGCGAGGAAAGAAAGGGGCGCGACACCGGGTATATCATGACCTATAATCTAAATGTAACCAACGGGGTTCGAAACTGGAGGTAAGGAGTTAGTCATTTAATTATCAAATGGACGGCTGAGATTAGAGAAGAATAAATGGGTATCAAGGGCCCATATGTTGCCAGCTAAGCTCTCTCAAATTCAGTTACATAGCTAACAAATTTTTAGAGAGAATGGTTTCACGAAAATTCTGGTAGTCTTCCTCTCTTCTTCACACTCCTTCTCACTTCCTCTTTCTCAACCCTTCTTCCTTCTCCTTCTAATTCTTCTCCTTTTTTCTTATTCATCCGCAGATTCCTAGCTTAGCAATGGAGGTTTAGCTGGAGTTGTTTTTATTCTGTTAATTTTCGTTATTAGTTTCCATTGTAGTTCCAATTTCAATTCCATTAACAAAATTCCAGAAAATTGTTCCAAAAAAGTTGTTATTCTCTTTCATTTCTGTGTAATACCATGACACTCCGTCATTGTTTTAGCAGAAGAAAGGAAACAATATAAGCCTTTTAGAGAAAGTTCTTCCTCGGTATGTCACATGCTGAGAATTATCTGTTCAAAGTTCATGTTTTATGGCATATATAATGGCTTATACCTTATAGAAGTATTATTTACAGAAACAGTACTGAACATTGTAGTCCTTGATGATTCCTCATAATTTTTGAGTTAATAATTGCCAATCCTGTTATATAAGCAAAATAAAGAAATGATTCAGCTTTGCAAAAGAATTCCACAACACAGGTATTCAATTGTGCAAGTAATAGTATTGACTGATTACAGAACCTTTACAACTTTCCATTTAATAAAGAAAAAACACTTTCACTGCTCAATGTTTATTGCACAACATTCAATTTTACGTTAATCGGTCTTTTCCATAATGGCTTTGCCATTTCAGGATAATTTCAAATATGGAGTGATTCCTTTTTTAGTGTATCTTTCTTAGTTAATGGCCTAAGTTCTTGGAGACTTAAGCTCAGTCGCTACTGCGGATGAAGTGGGAATCTGAGGCTGCAAATTCTGAATATGTCATTTTGCATACTGAGCACCAGCCTCTTATAGTAGCTTGATTGTTGATTATAATTGAGGACAAAGTATCTCTTCTTTTCCTTCAAATAATAGCTGAGAGTCTTGACAGCAACATTAAACTGAATCTGCTATTTTTTAAAGATGATTGTAAGACTAAGAAATGTGATTCTTATCTTTGCATTATTGTGTAACATGCCTTTTTATTTCCTTCATGTAAAAATATTTTAAACCAAGGGACTCTTATATACATTTATATCTTTGGTTAATTCTGTTAGGATTTGTATTTGGTTTTCCTATCTCACGAAGGAAAGGACAACATATTTACTATAATTAGGTTTTCCTTGGAAATTATAATTCTTCCATATTTGGCTAGTCATTTTCCTTGTAAGAAAAGGTTTAGACTTTCATAAATTGAGGATCCTTTCTTCTCATTCAGTAGCATCCACAATGTAGCCATATGGAGTTTGAGAGTCTTGTTTAGGGGAGAACTTTACGAGACAATTGTTAGTGCTTGTGTCTACTACATACACTGCTGTTAAATATTTGTGTCTCTAGCTCTCGCATGACACCTGACTTTTTCGGTTCTAACAAATTCTATTATTTGATAAAGTTGATGATATGGCATGAAAGAATCTTTGTTGTGGCTGTAAACTAAGCCAGAAGAAGTAACGATGCTTGGCAAATAACATTGCAGAAACAGATACATAAAGTCCCAAGGATCGGAAAGGGCCTCAATCCACAAAAACTGTGTTGCTTGGCATTTATGACGCGTGGAAGAAGTGCTGACTTTCAGCTAATGGCAGAGCAGAAATAGGTACCTAAAGTGCCATGATCAAGTGGGACCTCAAACTTGAAAGGCTTAGCCATGCTCTGGTGACTTCTATGGAATGTACCAGGTCCACAACTTCAACGTTCTTGCTGAGATAGAATCTCTACTCTTTTCACTTTTTTCTTACGACTCTTCAGGTCCACACATGCGCTGTGTTGTGTTTTAAACTTTGGCAGTTAAGTAATACAATCTAAATGAGTGTTTTTTGTTGAAATCTTGCCCACACCTAAGTGTGTGCTTCTTTGGTTCCCATATTATGAGAAACAAAAATTATCTTTAGTCAATATGGTTTGCTTGTGCGCCCTAGCAGTCAAGTAGTTGGAGTAACAGCCTTGGGTACTAAGGTTTAAAATCCCAATGAAGTTGACTCTATGAGAATTTCGCATTTGTCTAAATTTTGGTGGACGGAATTATTGGATACTTATACTGGTTGGAGGCAACAAGTATCTGGTACTTATTCAAGTCGCGTAGTCTGGACATGGCCATGTGTGTGTGTAAGACACAATCTCGACTAGCGAACTTGGCACGAAATTGGTTGTTCACAAACAAGAATAAAATAGTTGTATCTGGACTTTGTTGCGTAATCAATTAGCATTGAAGTTTGATATTTTCACATTAAAATGAAAAATCACTGAAAATTGTTTGGTATTTAAAATAATTTTATAAGCCAGGAATCACATGAGTTGCTCCATGGTGGACTGCTTGGCATTTATGAGATGTGAAAAAAGTGGTGAGACGCAGAGCAGGAATAGATAGCTAAAGTACCCATGGAATAGGAGGGACCTCAAACTTGAAAAGCTTAGCCATGCTCTGGTCACTTTCGTGGTCCACGTACGACAACTTAAATGTTCTTGCTGAGATAGAATCTAGTATTTTCACTTTTTCTTAGGACTCTTCGTCCACAAAAGTAAAAAGTGCTACATTTTCTTTTAAACTATATGCTTTAAAATGTTGTTAGGGTTATCCTCCGGGTGCAAAACTTTGTCCGTCAACTGATACAATTCAAATTGAGACGTCTGATTGAAGTCTTGTCTAAGCCTAATGTGTGGGTTTCTGTGTTTCACATATATTTAAAACAACAACCTGCAAACTTTAGTTAATATGGTTTTCTTCTGCCCCAGCGGTCTAGGAGTTAGGGTTACAACCTTACTAATGTTCAAAGTCCAGCAGAGATGACATTGCATGAATTCTTCACACTTGCCTTAATCTTGATGGGAAGAATTATTTGATACATGTGCTGGTGGGAGGAGAAGGTGGAGTTGAGGAGTCTGGACACCATCTTTTGTCCGTGTGTAAGATACAATCTCGTCTACTTAACTTGCACAAAATTAGTTGTCACACACAACAAATACGATTACTATTTGCTGTGGATTAAACCAGCAACGCTGTTTGATATTTTCAAATTGAATTAGGAAATCACTAAAGGTTTTCTTTGTTGCTTTATTAAATTTTAAAGCGTTGGAATCAATAGAATTTCTCCATGGTGGATTGCTTGGCATTTATGAGGCGTGGAAAAAGTGCTGAGGTTCAGCAAATGGCATAGCAGAAACAGATACCTGAAGTAGCCATTGAGTCAAAGGAACCTCAAACTTGAATGGCTTAGCTGTGCTCTGGTGACTTTTGTGGAACATACCAGGTATCACGTTTTGGAGCCTCAAAATTTTCAACTTCACGACAACAACAATTTTCTTCGCTGAGATTGAACCTGTAAAAAAAATGTATGCTTTGGAATACTGGTTTGGATTAGCCTTCCTTTGACGGTCAACTGATACTTTAAAAGGGGACATCTTTGTTTAAGTCCTGAAAAAGTAATTGCACATGATTTAGAAGGAAGTATAATATAGTAGAACAACTTTATAACTCCTACCCCTTTCAACTAGCATCAACCATATCTGGATAAGGAATATCTCAAACAATATGAATTTTTTGTCTGTGCGAATAATATTAGTCATGACACATTCATGAGTATTCCTTTTCTTTGCTAGTGCGTTGTGAGATGGATAAAAGCTCTTGGAATAATATTACTATTCGTTTAGTAATTGCCTTGTTACTTTTTCTATGACTACTTCACATCAGAAAAAGTAAAAGTGCATTATGCTATCCTTCTGTGTTGAGTGCAACTACATCTTTTTGATGTAGAAGGAGAGAATTCTATTCTAAGCTACATCTTTTTAGTGCTTGTTTGTAATGCAGTTGTATAAAATTCATATTTTCCTTTTTCCGTTTTGATTTCTGTTAAACAAAAGTATTCTGCAATTGAACCTGCAATAGAACTTGTTAATACCGGGTTGATGTTGGATTATGAAGCAATGTTGTTAAAAGTGCGCATCGCAGGCTGGGTGCTTTCCATTGCTTAGCGAGTGCTTAAGTGTAAGGTGTGTGCCTAGCAAAACACACACAAGTCTAGATGCGGACCTAGGATTTTAACGCGACTGGGGCACCATTATTTTGCTTGACCAGCGCCCCTAAAGACATTTAGTGTTCAGGGTGCCAAGTTATTTATATAATCATTTCAAGGTATACACACATACATTCTATTTTTGAATTTCTCTGTTCATATAGTTGCTTGTCTGCGTTTATTTCTGTTTTTATTTCTTCATCTCCATTTTTCTTCACTAACACGTGCTTTTAATCGTACTTTGTGCTTTAAACCCGAGCATACCTTGCTACAGTTCTTCCCTTTCGCTTTTGACAAAACCATCCTGTAAAACATGTTACTACACACAGCATTGAAGTAACTAGAACCCAGTGAAATCCAGTAGTGTCAATACTGCGATGTGCTTTTAGTTGATTATATATAATCCAGTAGTTGCTTACAAGGAGAAGTGGACCTTTTATTCTTTATCTTCAGTGATGGAACATTCATTATACTAGTTGAGAGAGAGGCCCTGGACCAAAAGCAGATACTGATAAACATTATATGTCATTCAAAAAGAGTAAGTTCCAACGAAAAGATTACCCCAGTGGAAAGCAAAAAGCAGAAAGTAGAACTGAACTTCAATGATATTGCACCAGCTCACAATTTCACACACAGCCACTGAGCATCCAGAGGTGTTGGCAATAGTGTTTTTCCCATTACTTGTGGCTGCACTGAACTCTTCTTAATGTGGACCAATTAGCTGCAGTCAATTCTTCTTTTCCTTTTTCGTTTTCCCTTTAGGCATCTGGTATCTGAAGTTGTGCAGGGTAGGTCCGTTAAGGAGGTAAACATTTCGTACCAAAAGATTTTCCATGTTAAGGAGGTAAACATTTCGTACCAAAAGATTTTTCATTAACCCGAGACCTCTGCTTAAGAACGTCGATATCTCATCCATTCCACCACGCTCCTTGTAGTGAATTCTTTTGTCTTCTTGGGTCAGTCCCTTTACACTGGACGGGTTTTTTCTTTACTTTCTACTCAGAAAAATTGTACGTATTGACTGCAACACGGTACAAGGAAGATCTCTCTTTACATATACAACAAGGCAGAGAGTTTAACAAAATCCTTTGTGGAAAACTACTATAGTACATTTCTCATTATTCAATAGCTAATTAGATTGATAATGATGTAAGGTACAATATTAATATTAGGTTTAGGGACTTGTAGTTGATCTTCTCTTTGCTGCATTCAGAATGATGGCACAATTCCATAACTATTATCTGCAATTAACTGTGTGGAGAACATCTGGTCTACTTCGGCCTCTACATCTGTTCTTTTCGCGAATCGACCTTTGATTCTTGGCCGTGTTTCTGCATACGCTTTTCTTGAAGCATACCTTATGGTTTTCTCAAATTTACGGTTCTTTTTCTTCTCTCTGTACCTAAGGACTCTGGCTTCCCTGTCCATTGGAGTAAGCTGGGTAGGCATTTGAATCGGAGGGCCTGAGAAGAGGTCAATGGTCCCTTTTGGAGGTCGCGGGTGGGAATTTGAAGTTTCACTAAGTGCAGATTCTGGAACAACACTAACATCCATGGACGAAATCGAAACCTGATAAATACATACCGACAAGAGTGTAAGTTTTATACAGTGGCAATGGAAAGAATTTTTACAGTATCAGCACAATTTAAACTGATTATAGAAAGAGCAGCGAATCTTTGTTAAAGGTTTATGGTACAAAAGTTTCAAGGGCCTGTTTAAGATAAGAAAAGATAGTTATAGTAGCAAAATATGGGGCAGCTAAAACGAGAAATCCTCTATTGAAAAAGCATGAATAATTCAGAAGAACTTAACAGTCTCTTAAAAAGTTGAATATAAAAATTTAGTAGTTTCTTCGTAAGACGACTCATGAATTGCCTGAATTGAGATACATGGATGCAGTAAGGAAAACTTACACTGTGACTCATAGAAGCAGCGTAACCATATCCTTTGTTAGAGTTGTCATACTCCATTCCCAGCTGAAAACTCAGGTGGTGATTGTGCTGCTGTTGTTGTTGTTGCTGCTGCTGCTGTTGGTGGTATAGAATCATAGATTTCCCATGTCCGTCCTGAACTGGCACCACGCTATCTCCTCCGTAATTCTTCTGAGGAACAGAGTAATTCTGTTGCTGCTGATTAACACTGTACTGATCATTAAAGTGACTATCCCCCCCATACTCCGCAAGATCCAAGTATTCATCCACTACTTCCCCACCAAACAACATCCCATAGTTATTTTGGTTGTTATTGTTGTTATTAATGTTCTTGTTGTTGTTCTTAACAGGAGGATTCAGCAATAACCATGAAGCTGCTTCATCTTCATCTTCGTCATCTATTGTCGTATCATCTGCATCCTGAGTCAAACTCAAGAACCCATCATCCTCCGTGGCATCCTCCTCGGGGCCACCAATCATCAAAGAACCACCGCTAAGGGTGTCAACAGCTGGAGGACCATATAGGGTACCTGCATAACATATTCCGGATTTAAATTTTATGGATTATACGGTTTTTTAAAGTCTTTGTATCTGTACTCGACTTCAATTAAAGGCATTACCTGGAATGGACATAATTGGGACACGGTGGTGACGGCGTGCCAAGGGGTTAGCAGAATGGATATCAGCGTCGCAGGAGGCACAAAGCGAGGCAGCATCCGCCTTGCAAAGAAAGGCTGCAGGAGCGCGTTCACAGGCCTCGCAAACCCAAACGCGCTCATGACGTGAAGCCACACGGTTTGCTGCATGTATGCGGGCGTCACAGCCCGCACACAAATATGCAGAATCGGCCCTGCAGTAAACTGTACATGCAGCAGACCGGCAAGTGTCGCACACCCTTGCCCAGCTGGTGCTGCTGTTTTCCTTTTTCAACATTGAACTAATTTTGGGTTCTATTTTCTTCTTCTTGCTCTCTATTTTCTGTTGTATAACTTTGTACTTCTGAGTACTGAACTTGTAGCAGATATGCTGCGGACTTAAGAGGCACTGTGAAATATGAAGGGGAGAAGGAGGGAAAATAACAGTAGGCACCTACCAAGTGGGAAGAGAATCCACGGGCGACACGTGGAATGAAGTTAATGGCTAGGAAAAGTTGTTTCATTATCTTGTGGTGGCTGGTGATTCTGGTGGGGCCGGAGGTGGGGACAGGCAACAAAGAGGTTGAAACAAGTGGGTCCACGGGCCTTTTGGCTTTTGGAATCAAATCATCAATTAAGGTGGGAGAGCTTTGTCCAAGAGATTGCCTTTTAAGGGGGAGTCTATAGTCTTACTGACACACTTCCTATTATTTAATTATCAGGTGTTACTGTAACTGTTATGTATGCATTGTAGCTGTGTACGCCTACATTCGTACAGCCTGGTACTCCACCATTACTTGCAACTTTCAAAAGGAGTTGAGTTTAATTGAATTTTTTGTATCTATCATTCTAAAGAAATTTGTAACATATTAACTCTAATCTGAGAATTTAGAAAATACAGCAAAATATCAAATAATTTGCTATATAACTCGTTAAACTACATCGCGTGAGGTAAAAGTTTAGTGTACTGCCAGTTTATTTAAGTTAAACGCAGAGAAATTTAGACTTTTAAGTCGATAATGGAGTTGTATCTATTCTTTTTATTACAATGAATGAGATTAGAGAACAAATAAATGTAGTAAGTATTACATTTTCTCCTGGTATAGGTCGCCCTCCTTGCTAACACGATGTTTTTGAGTTGCCAAAAGAAGGCATAGCACGAATAAAATATTTTCCTCTTTGACACATTGGTCTATTCTTTCATGCCCTTTCGGTAAAATAATATGTTTGAAACAAAGAGTAATGCTCGACCAATGTAACAAGAAAATTGTAAGTCACTAGTTAAGGGAAGCAGTAATATTATAGCCTGTTTGGTCAAGCTTCTCCAAGTTGAGAAGCATTTTCGCTATTTTTTCAAAGTTGAAGTATTTGAGCAAGTTTTTAGAAGAAAAAAGTGATTTTAAGTAGAAGCAGAAGCAGAAGCAGTTTTGGAGAAGTAAAAAAAATTATCTTCTTTTTATAAGCACTTTTTTGAGAAGCACTTTTGAGAAAAATATATTTAGAAGCATTTTTTAAAAGCTTGGTCAAACACAAATTGACGGTTAGAAGTGTTTTTCAAAATAATTAACAAAATACAAACTGCTTTTCACCAAAAGTACTTTTGAAAAAAACGATTTTGAAAAAAAATCACTTCTGTTTTTACTTGAGCCTTTGCCAGATCGAGAGCGTTTTGTAGAGTCTATTAGTTTCAAGCTACATAAATGGAACCACTTTCTCCGTTTAAATGACAATATTCAATTTGCAAGCCAAAATCTATTGGATTTCTATATTGAGAACCTTGAGATTGTAAACAAATATCCAAGAACTAAAATTTAAATCGGTATATGGAATGTGACATTCATAACAAAAGTTAGAAAATGAGAGCTGGATTTATTTTCCTTGCATCCAATATTTGGAAAACCATTAGTTATTTAATTTGAATATGTGTTGTATAGGTCCATTTGTATACGGTCAGAACGGGCATCCCTTTTTTGACTAATCGAGGTTGGATTATGATAGGCCACAGTTCGGCCTCATGTTATATCGAGCCTCAGTGCAGAGTTAGATTGTTGAGCTCGTAATTCAGAGACCGGCCAAGGTTGAGATCAGCCAAGATCGAGACCAAGCAGAACGGAGATCGAGCAAGACCGATGAAAGTTTACCTAGTCAAATAACGGTAAGCCGAAATATCCGTAATCGAGTAAGGATCCCGGCAAAAATCTCGGCACGTATCAAGATGAGGCCGATTAATTAGCCAATTATGGGATTTCTTACTGATGAAGATGCTCGAGGAGCTGACAAAACGAGTTGAATCGGGGGAGAAAAAAATTGAAGCAAATGACAAGAAGCTGAAAACATATAATTCCAGGGTTGATCAAATTTCGAAGGCACCACCGATTTTGAAGCGTTTGGATTCAAAGAAGTTTGTGCAAAAGCCCTCCCCCCCCCCGAGCGCGGCTCCTAAACCAATTCCCAAGAAGTTTCGCATGCGATAAATTCCCAAGTATAATGGAACGACCCACGCCAACGAGCATGCCACTTCTTACACATGTGCGATTAAGGGAATGATTTGGAGGACGATGAGATCGAGTCCTTGTTATTGAAGAAATTCGGAGAGACCCTCTCAATGGGAGCAATGATATGGTACCATAATTTGCCACCCAAATCCATTGATTCTTTTTCCATGCTTGCATGTTCCTTCATTAACGCACACGCCGGAGCTATAAAGGTCGAGACTAGGAAGTCGGACCTCTTCAAGTTAAAGCAGAAAGATAACGAGATGCTTAGAAAGTTTGCGTCTCGGTTCCAAATAGAACGTATGGATCTAAAGCCGGTCACTGATGATTGGGTCGTTCAAGCCTTCACTCAAGGATTAAACGTACGAAGCTCGGTGGCTTCACAAAAATTAAAGCAGAATATGGACCAGTCCTTGAGTCTATTTATAACGATTGTTATTTCATATAGAAGCTTCTCCATGTTTCATCTATGTCTTTATGTACTGATTTTCATGCCTTACATACTCAGTACATTATTCGTACTGATGCCCCTATTTCTCAGGGCCTGCGTTTCATGCCCGCAGGTAGACAAGCTGACGGTCCCCCTCTTTAGGATCCTTGATCAGTGAAAGTTGGGATACTCCACTTGATCTGGAGCTGTTATTAGTTTTGGTACACTATTTTTGTATGTAGATATGGGTATGACGGTGTCCAGTCTCGTCCTTTATACAGTTGTACACTCTATTAGAGGCCTGTAGACAGTCATGTATAGTTGGATAGTATGTGGCCTTGTCGTCTTTTAGTTTTGGATATATAGTTGTCTATAGCAGCCTTATCGGCTCGCCCTACCGTATTCCGCATGTATATGTATATATATCTTTTGCACATATTTTCCTTACGTATTTCATTCACGTAATTCAGCAGTTTATTGACAGATGATATTCATGACCTACCCTTAATTCATGTTTATATCTTAGACGCATGCTTAGGGATGTTCGACAGGTAAGACTCGGGCACTCGTCATGGTCCATCGATTTGGGTCGTGACAAAACTCATCGGGTGCGCACTGGGTAACCTGCTAATTGAGCAATAGCTCGCAAACCACACAGGAGATGTAAATTGCACTTGACAAGGCCAGTGCGACGAGCTTTGACTGCAAAGGCTGTTGGTGAGGGGAATCGATCCCAGGTAAGGCTGTTCAAAACCGAACAAAAACCGTTAACCGAACCGAATCAATGGCTTATTGGTATCGGATTATCGGAGTAATGGATGGTGAACAGATTGAGATGTTATAATTAACGGCTTAACAGTTTGGGGTTCTTATCGGGTAAAGTTAACCCGTTAAGAATTTTTATATTACACTTTTACCCCTATGTATATAAAGTAATATTGAAATCCTAAATGGCTAAATCTCTAATTTCTATTCTAATTCTCAATTGTCTGCAGCCACCAGAGGCAGAGAAGTCGTCAGTCTCATCTCTCTCTTGAACTGAGAACTGAGAAGTCGAAAAATCGAAATCTCAATGATTAATATATGTATGTCTGTATGAATAGTCTTGATTGTATTAAAAATTTGGTTAATACGTGTATGACAGTATGAGTAGTCTTGAAAACTCTTCAATTAAAAAATACCATTTGGTTAGATCTTAAATGGTATTAAAAATTTGGAATTGATTTGAAATTGTTTGGTATTGATTGAATGATTGTTCAAAACATTTTTATTTGGTTTAGTCGATAAGCCACCCGTTAACCGTCCGATAATTGTTAATGCGATACCAATCCGCCTGTTATCTTATTGGATGGCTAGCGGATTACTACATTTATAATCCGATAATCGTTAAACCGAACCGTTAAGCGTAGTTATTCGTCCGATCCGCTCGATAAGCACCCCTAATCCCAGATCTCCCATATTGAAAATCACTCACCCAACCAACACAGCCAACTTTGCAGGCGGATCATACTAAATTACAAAGCAAATTATTCAAAGAGCACATTCCCAAATATACCCATTACTAATGTCTACGTGGTGCCTTTTGTGGGGCTTCTGTTACCAATTCCTAATGCACAGAGAAAACGTCTGCATCAAAACACTATTGTTGTGCACCATTAGCCAACTTCAACATCACTTTTGTCTTTCAAACCTTCAAATGCGCTGTTTTTAGGATAAACCCAAAACGAATTTTCGAGACCTCGTGGCTGTTACTCAGTCAGTCATTAACACTATTTGAGAAGCTGACTCAGAAGAGTTTCGCAACAAAAATTCTACCCAATGGGTTGTTGCCATGTGGTGTGCAGCTGGAGTGAGATTCACATTAACCACAAGTTTTATTGGGCTAAGACTATGGGCCCAATTCACATGGCTTTTGGGCCCAGTGAAAGGTAAAGCCGCAATCAAAACCTTGTGAAATGGACACAGTGATGTGGCTGTGGCCTTTCAACTCAATGCATTACAGCCACTACTGTAATATCCCTAAGTTGTCTTCATTAACTTCGGATTTGCTTTCTTGATCAGCTTCAAATGTTGAGTCACAGTTTGATAGAGATGAACAATTAAAAGCTATTCAGCCCCAGCTTTCCTTGCAATTGGCCTCTAAATGCTGATTTAACTTTTACTTTTGCTGTCACTTCTTGATTTTTTAGACAGCCTTGCGTAAGTTGGCTGATGACCAAGCAAATTATCAAGATAAAATCAAAATTTTACCTCACTATAGTAGTCTCTTGGAAGGGTAATATTGGCAAGTGATAAAAGTTGTCGCTGTGAGACAAAGAGTTCATCAATTTAAGCCGTCGAAATAATTATTTGCAGAAAAACAAATTAAGATCGCGTATAATGGACTAAATGCAATTTAATTCTTCAACCAACCCTGTGCAAAGCCGAAATTTAATGCACCGAGCGGCTGACAAAGAAAGTACCCTAATCTTTAGAGGCATTATGGGTTTGATACTTGATACAGTTGGTGGTGATTGAGTGAAGAGAGACGTGGTTAAGGGTGTTCACAAAAATCTGAAAACCGAACCAAATCGAAAATCGAGTCAAATCGATCAAAAAAATCGATACTTTTTAGGTTTGGTTTTGTTTTGGTTTTGAATTTTAAAAGTTGATCAAATTTAGTTTGATTTTAATTTTAATCAAAAATAACCGAAAAAATCCGAACCAAATCAACTATAGAAGTAGCTATTTAAATTTATTATTACACCTATATATATGTATATTTTTATATAAAGGTTCTAAAATTTTATAATACATATTAGTCGTTTATATTTTTAGTCTAACTTTTTGCTATTATAAAAATCTAATTCTTTGCCTTTACATTATAGTTTGGTTGGTAGTTTTCTTTTCCTAAGTACAAGAATTTATTTCAGGTTAACAATAATCGATTTTTAATTGAATACTTAAATTATTCATCACTATTTAATTAATTATCATCAATATATCTTGGTAAATAATAAATTTCTCAAAGAACAATTGGTTTGATAGTGTTAGGTTGAAAATGTAGTCTTCGGAATATGTGTTTGGTAGATTATGTCTCATATTTAAGGAAAACCCCGATAAATAACCGAAAAAATCAAAAAATCGATAAAAACCGAATCGATAAAGGCCCGACTTAATTGGTTTGGTTTGGTTTGGTTACAATATTTAAAGAACCGACTTACATGGTTTGATTTCTTTTTCGGGAAAAACCGATCCAAATCGAACCATGAACACCCCTAGACGTGGTAGTGAAAGAGGAAATAGGGTGCAATGAGGTGGCATGACACATGACATACATTTCAGTTATATGCCATGCCACGTGGAATAATTTTGTCATGATGGAGGTTTCTAACGGCAGAGAGTATAGTTAAATATTCAAATAGTAGAAGGATATTTTTAACTTTTTTTAGGAAAAAAAAAACACATGTTAAACTAATTTCACGTTCATGGTCACATAAGAGTAAACACGTCAAACATACAATTTTTGAGTAGTAGGTTCTATGAGCTTTAAGTGTTATTTAAAAATAAATCTCCCATGTGTAAAAAAAAAAAAAGATAGGGTCAAAAACTAAAAACAAGTTTATAAAAAGTCAGAAAACTAATAACTAATTGACTACCGTGTAAAATACCAAACTTCCTCCTGCTCTAACTGGCTCACTCAAAGATTGGGTACAAGCAATAGTATTTGGGGAAGGTTTTTAAATGTACTAGATGGTATGTGCCCGTGCACATATGCCCGACATTAAAGTTCATTTTGGTAGAGAATACTTATAACACAATATTAGTCTAATTCTAATACAAACCAACATGTTGTAATTAATTTGATTTTTATCCTTCCTCGTATTTGATAAACTAATGATATTAAACAAACACCTCAGCTGGCCAAATGCGGAGTTAGTCTGACGAAGTACATTCTTCCTCCCATTCTCATTTTCTCATTGTGAACTGAAATCTCACAAAGTAAATAAAAATGATTCATACATTGCAGCCCTTGAGACAAAACATATGGGAGACCACGTGAAAACTCAATTGAAAAACAGGTGTCAACTTTGAAAATCTGATATACATAAAACTAAGAGCCTGAAAATTCAGAATTCTCTTGCTTACTTGTAAAGGTTTTCGGTAAAATAAAGTAATTAACGCATTGAAAAACAGGTTCTAAAAACATTCAACTGTTGCTCTCTTCTTTTGTAGAAGTTGAGATCAAGAATCCATCTGGTCATTCTTTAGACACATATCGATTAGTGTGATTCATGAATCGCATAGGCAAGATTTCTGCATCAAGCAGGAAATTGCACCCTCCCCATCATAAAGCTTAAGAAATTGTGTACCTTAGTTCCACTGGAGCAACAAAAAATTGGACAGCCCATGCACATATAGACCAATCTGTCCAACGCTACTTCTGACCTTTTCTAGCTAGAAATCTTTCCCAGTTTATTTTCGGTTGTCACAATCTTATGGTGGCTGAGTTATTGCAATTTCTTTTTCATGTTTGAATTTGCTTATCAGGGTGACTGGGTCTCCCACTGTCATGCACAAAAACTGCTCAAACAAAACGGAAACGAAAATAGAAGTAAATATAATTACCTTAATTCCCAATCATATGTCACTTTCCTCAGTTTAAAGACATAAGCTTCACTAAGACTGACATGACTGAGAGTATCTCAACTACACATAATTTGCATAAATGGGTGTGATGTAAATATAGCTCATGATAGATGACATAGTTAGAAGCATCTCGTCCTCCTTTGCTTTCGCAGAAGATGAATAAATTACCTGCACAAATCAAGTAGGTATTTGAGAATTGAAATACACCAGCAAATATAGGTCTCATGCCAAATATAATAACGGGCTACGGCACCTACACCATATTTAAAGTTCATTTTCAACCTACAGATGAAACTTGAGCCCATGGCATTCCACATAAAAGGACTAACATGATAAAGTACCAATGCAAAAAGAGTAATTACCAACAGCTTTAACATGCTTTCTACATAAAAACACCTACTGCACATCCTCTTTTCTGTGAATTTTTATGTGTAAGACATGTGCTAAATTTTACTTGGCTGCCTCTCTGTCTTTTACTTGCTTGAAAATCTATGAGCCTAGTTTTAACAACACAACATAAAGTGACATTAGGAGCTTGATTTTCTCAGAAACACTATGGATACTCCCACGCACTTCCCTAAATCAGAAACTAAACACAAATTTAAGTGAAACGTAACTTTATTTTCATAGTAGACTATAGACGCTGGAATATATGATGTTTAAGAGAGAAGTACAAGTTAAAATTTCTGAAAGTATCTTTATTTATCAATAGTTTCTGTTCTAAACACTCTAGCAATAGGAAGCCGTTACCTTCAGCAATTTTCTGAATTATTTGAGATAACTGCTTCCCGACATCTGTCACAAACACCATCCCACAGCCCAACAATTGTCACATTTATCAAAATACTTTTGCTTCTCACGACATCTGCAATTTTCTGCATTATTTGAGATAAGTACTTTCTCAATCGGAAAATCCTACCAAACAAAAAAGTCAAATAAAGTCGATTAAAAAATTTAATTAAATTTATTATTGAGTAAGAAAATCTGAACCAAACTAAAATATAAATATATAATTTTTATATGTATGTTTAAGACTTTATTACGTTTTCTTTAAAAAAAATATTAAAATATTTTGGATCTTCTTATGTGTTAACCTTAAAAGCGTATATTAACAAAATTATTGTTAGATGACTAAGAAAATAATTATCATGTGTTATTAAAAAAAATTTCTAATTAGAATATTTTAATAGATCATATATTTGTCAAATTTTTTCAATATTTACTAAATATATATTCACTTATTAAAACTTCATATATAACTTTAACAAAGTAAGATTGAAATAATATTCATGTAAACAAAAACTAAAAATCCGATAAAACCGAACCAATCCAAACCGATATAATTGGGTTAGCTCAATTTTGAAAAAAACCGAATCAATTCGGTGCATATACATCCCTAGTTAAAAATATGGAGTAAAAAAATACTATACAAGTATTTGCATATAATTAAATATCTATACATATTAAAAATGGCATTTATATTCAATTGAAAATTAGTCGTCAAATTATTCGCGAGTCTAACACTAGATTTAATTAGCAGTGAGTGACATAAAGAACTCACATGTGGAATACTCCCATGTGGAACACTCACATGTAGCCACGTGAAAGTATCCTTTATGAAACGTGGCAGCCTCTCAAATCTTAGCATCATGACTATTCAATATGTTAGCTACTCATAAATATGCAAACTGATGACAAACTTAGCAAGGAATTGACGGAATTGATTCAACCAGCAGTACGTATAACAATTAATAATTAATAGGGGTGTAGAAGTTTAAAAAAGAGGAATGTCGGGAGCACAAGGAGCACAGCCAAAGGGATCTCTAACACCAACAACATATGAATCAGTTGAACAGAAAGAGGAGAACAAGCCCAAAATGGAACTACATTCCCGTGAAGATGAGCGCGGAATCCAGATTGATAAAATCCAGGACAAGGTGAAAGATGCCGCCGGCTTAGGCGGTCCTGTTTTTGGTGCTGGCAAGGATGACAACAAACAAGACTTAGGCGTTACCGGTACCGGCTAGCTAGTGATACTAATCTACAATATGTATGAAGTCTAGTTTTCAGTTGTATTAATACAAGTTCTTTTGGTACCGGTCTTCCTGTCTCGTACAGTACTATGTTCATCTATTTTGGGGCTTCAAATAATCCAAAGTTGTTGAAGAATGACACTAGTATGACCCGTGCTTTAAAATATGTGTTGAACAATAAACTTTTTCTCATAATTAATATGACTGATATTTGATTAAGCAGTGAGACTATGCATCCTCCACGTAAAGGTGCATATAATTACTCCTTGTGGAGTAAATCGTGGGATTTTATCCATACGGCGACACAATCAAAAAATCTACATTTAATTTAGACTTAGACTATATATAGTCAATTTAACAACACTAGCAAACAAGGTTTTCTGAAGCAAAAAGTGAGCATGAACACATCAACAATCATAACATTGATGGATAGCTTCTAATAAGCAATTAATTACAACCAGCTGAAAACGAGAGGAACATTTCTCTCAGTGAAGAGTAGGTGCAAGTGGCCGTTTGAGTTAGAACTTGGGCTACTGACACCTACATATTTTGGGTTTGAAATCTCTTGCAGCCCAATCTTATATTCCACATTCACTGCGATGGCAATTTTTTATAAAAATAGCTAGCCAGTTTTTGAATTGGTCATTCAAAAATAGTCGGCGTTTGTCAAATTATTAAAAAATAATCATTATTTTGCTGCAATAGAGACCGGTCCAGCATAATATACTGGAGTTCGATACACCTGTGTATGAACTTCCAGTATATTATGTTGGAACTCCAACACGTGGAAAGTTCCAACATAATATATTGAAGATTCGAGCACCTATGTATGAACTTTCAGGCTTCCTGCTGGACCGGTATACTTTGCTGAAACTCCACTATAATATAATGAAGTATTCTCCGGATTTCGAACAGTATTTTCGTTCATATTTATCTTTATTTAAAAAGTGACTAAAGTTCGATTACTTTTAAAACCGTGGCTATTTTTAAATGACCACTTCTAAATCTGGTTATTTTTAAACTTTTTCCTAATTTTTTAAATCGATATCTATTTATCTTATACTATATTAAAAATACGAAGCCCCTATCGAAATGTTGTTCGTCTTTTTTACGCTTCTTAAATGCATCTTACATTGGATATAGTTGTAATTGTATCTAATAACATTTTTTGGGGGGAGAAAACCAAAAACTGCCGTATATTATCGTTTTTGTTTTTTGGAATTCTTTATCGATTTGGGATTTCCTCCAAGAATCGTGGTGTATTACCTTTTCTTTTGCTTAGCGTTCTAGATTTAGAATTCTTTTATACTAATGTTACTTATGATGTGCCTTGTTTTTGTTTAAGTTTAGGATTCAATTTAGATTTATGTTATCAAAGGTATAGTAGGTTTAGGATTCTTTTATTATCAATCTTAATTGCTTTATAAAAAGAGCCGAATCAAGACATTACTACAAAGTTTCAATTGCTTGAGTTTAATTTATCGGAAGATAACTTTAATAATATTTTCAACTTCTTTATAGTGTATTCAATAAAAATTATCTTTTGAGCCGATTGTACTTTTAAAAAATATTTTTATTAATTATGGGTGTGTTGCGTAAAAGATCAACAATTGCTGATTCTTCAAGCTGATTCTCGAGCAGATTTGAGCATAGGAACCATCATACTCTTAAAAGCACGAAGGTCCTATGAAAATATCGTTCGTCTTTTTTACCTTTTATAAGTGTATTTCACGTTGGATAAAATCATAATTATAAACTAACAATTTAGTCAAAATATATGTAATTAACTTGTCCGATTTTAATTGGAGCCTTTCTTTATTTTGTTTAGTATTTATTTAGATTTTGGATTCTTTTACCAATTAATGTTACTTACATTGTCTCTTTTCTTTGTTTAGGTTTGAAATTCACTTTAGGTTTGGGACCCCTGTCAGTAAATTGATCCACATTTACGTGTTAAAGGTGCAAGAATTTCACCTTTCATGACATTAACATAAAGGCTCCAGCTGAAGGAAGGCATAAAGACATGGTACCTATGTTGCAAGATCAAGAGGTGTCAATATTACAAGGTCACATATTAGTATTGGAGATGGCTGCATATCAATTTATGGGGAAAAGTTATGCTTAGGATTCAACAATTAATATCGAGATCTGTGGAAATTTTAGATTGTGGCAGGAAGAATGACTTGTGATTAAGGTAAACTTCAACCCTTTGATCGTCCAAAATATGTCATTTTATATAATTTTTATACCCAATGAATATCTCTTCTATAATTCGCACGTATATAACATATTGTGTAACATTATTGTATCGTTCATCAATCTTATAGGTCTCAATTGCACTTTTTGCTTCTAAATAAATTGTTTATACTGAAATCATCAGATGCTACTGCTTCGCTTTCTATGCTTTTGGTTAATTAAGAAAAGTTATACTAAATTCATTCGGCACCTTGTGATGCCTACGACTACAGGACGGAAGATTTATGTTTTTTCCTTCTCCCTGTTTCTTTAATTTATTTGTTCTTGTGCCTTTGCTTTGTGGTTTTTTCTCCATACATATTAACTTCCTTTTAATCTAACTATCGCTAATATTTATGCAGTAATTGGTGGCTCTTAGAATCTTAATATATTTTCACAAAGAAGATTTATAATACAAACTGTTTTAATATAATCTAGGGAATGAGGTTAAATTTTCTATCCGAATTTAAAATTCGGGTATACTTCTCAATAATCTTATTAAAAAGTTAGAAAGCGTATTTAGCCAAAGAACATTGTCTAAAAGAGATATTAGGTTGATGCAACAGCATAACATATTACTATCTTGAACAATAAAATATCTATAATTAGAACTACTATGTAAGAACTAAACTAAATTATCATCGTTTTTGCAGGTTTAGAAGATATCATTTTTTTTAACACAACTACTGGATCAATAAAATAAATATAATGTTGTATTTTTATTTTAATATTAATTGCTATTCTATACAAGATTCATTCTTTTTGTATATAACTTTTTCTTATTGACGCGGTAAACACGTGCGAGGCACGTACGCTAAAACTAGTACTATATTAAAAGCACGAAAGTCCTATCGAAATACCATTCACCTTTTTTAACCTTCTTAAGTGCATTATATGTTGGATATAATTATAATTATAATAAGTAAAAATTGCGTGGGGCACCCTATTTGGTCGCCCTCATTTAACCTAGACCCGCTTTTTTAAAAACTTTTAACTTGTACCCACTTTTTAATAACTTGAGCTCCCCTTTCCCTCGCTGAGCTGAAGTTCACCAGTTAAGCTGAAGTTCGCCAGTTATAAAGACAAAACTGTTCACCAGTTAAGCTGAAGTTCGCCAGTTATAAAGACAAAACTTCAGCATACAGGGCTAAAGTTCCCCAGTTACAAAGACAAAACTCCCAGTTAAAAACTTCAGCTCTAGAGCTGAAGTTTTCAAGTTATAAAGACAACAACTTCAGCATACGGGATTGAAATTCCCCAGTTACAAAGACAAAACTTCAGCTCTAAAGTTCTCTCTTTGTAAACTGGGGAACTTCAGCCCGTATGCTGAAGTTGTTGTCTTTATAACTTGGGAACTTCAGCCCCGTAAGCTCAAGTTCCCCATTTACAAAAGACAAAACTTCAGCTCTAGTGTAACTGGGGGAACTCCAGCCCGTATGCTGAAGTTTTTGTCTTTATAACTAGGCAACTTCAGCCCCGTATGCTGAAGTTCCCCATTTACAAAGACAAAAACTTCAGCTCTAGAGATGAAGTTCCCCAATGTAACTGGGGGAACTTCAGCCCCGTATGCTGAAGTTTTTGTCTTTATAACTGGGGAACGTCAGCCCCGTATACTGAAGTTCCCTATTTACAAAGACAAAAACTTCAGCTCTCCCCATTTACTAGAGCTGAAGTTCGCAAGCTACTTCAGGCCCGTCTGCTAGAATGCTGAAGTTTTGCGTGATTGCGTTTGCTACTTCAGTCCCGCATGCTGAAGTTATGCGCAAAAGCGAATACAGATGCAATTTTTTTTACAAAGCGGGTATAAGTTAAACGTGGCAAAGCGGGTATAAGTTAAAATATGGCACAAAAAATGGATACAGATGCAAAAGCCCCTTATAATAACTATTTTTTTGGGAGAGAAAAAATAAAATTGCCATATACGTACTTAGAGTTTACATGGTTTAGGATTCTTTGGTTTTTGTTTCCTTTAGCTTTAGGATTTTTATGATTTTTTTTTTTTTAATATGGATTTTTCTTTCGCTGTACTCGTTTGCGCTGGTCTATTGTTCCTTTTGTGTCTTAGTTTACTGATTGTAGGCTTAGGATTTTTAGTTACCAGTTAATACTTTGTGTCTTTATTTATTTCAGTTGTGGATTTAATTTAGGTTTCTAGAATTTTAGAACAAAACATTTTAGAATAAGAAAAAGTCGGTCTTTTATTTTTTTAATAAAAATTTTTGTTGATAGTCAAGAAATGCAACAATCAGTTTTCACTAATAACTTTTTCAAGCACTTTCGTTTCGTTCGAAGAGATAGTCTAACCAATGGAACAATATTTGGTAATTTCTTCAAATTTCATTGATTAACCTTACATTATGAATAATATTCTACTCATGTTTGCTATATAATTCTTAGTAGTAATTGTAGATAATAAATTGCGTCGAGAAAATTAAATCAAGCCGAAAAATATTACAATAATCGTAGTATTTTATTTTGAATATTTGAGTGTTACAATCTCTATGAATCCTCTGATTCTACTTTTCAACGGTAAATAAAAAGAGCTTTTGAGCTTAATCTTGAATTTCATTTGATTTTAATCCAAGTGCTTGAAGCTTGATCTTGATCTTGACGTACTTTATCCAAGGGCTTGCAGCTTGTTCTTGGATCTTCGTCTTGATATTTTAATCCTTAGAACACTTGAATGCTTGTAGCATTTAAAGAAATCCGCAGCTTTTGATCCACGAGCTCCCTCTTGCTTCTTGTTATAACTTCTGGTCCTTTTTCTGGGTTATGAAGACCCCTATTTATAGTTGTGGGAGGGAAGAGTTGTGATAAGAACAAACTATTTCCGACCAATCAAATTAAAGTGTGACATGACCGCATTTGATTGGCCAGAACATGTCACTTGCACATGTGGCGCAGTTTCATTGGCCTTTTAATGTGACTTGGCGTGCCTTGTCATTTTAACACGTGGCATGATCCCAATGGCTCTTCTGTTTGACTAGGCGCGCCACGTCATTTGACACGTGGCACCAAACTGGGCCTCTAGGAAGATGGCATATTGGGCCCAATGAAGTGGACTCATCATTTGTACCCAATTAAATGGGCTAGCCCAATGGATTAAGACTTATTTATTTAATCCATATATGTTGAATTTATTTAATTAATTCAATTTATATTAGCCCGTAATATTTATTTGGACCAATATATCTTGAATTTAATATATAGTCCAAAATATTTTACGGATTTAATTCCAATAAAATTTATATGCCTACAAATATCTCCTACTTCAAGGCTTGCTGGAGTGTAGGATTGTTAGAACCTCAAAGACAAAGTCTTGAAGTAAACATTAAATAATTTAAGCCCTTGAGTTTGAAACGTAATTTGTTTCTTAGATATGCCAAACCAACCACACTTAAGAAAACCTTTCATTTACTTTAGAAAGATTTACAAATTGCTTAAATTAAGTAGCTTCTAATCTCAAATTGAAATAAAATTTGCTTACGTAGCAATTGAGACTTGACTGCCATGTCTATGATCAGGACCTTTTTCCAAGGTAAAAAAATAAAAATTCACATGATGGTCACGTGAGTTAACAATGTGGTACAAACTTACACCTTTGTCATTTCTAATAAGGACACAAATGCTTCATGCCAAAGATATGGAAAAGAATCCTATCCTCACAGTGACTTGTCATACCGTCCAAATTGAATTCAATTCGGAGAAGGCCAATGTCAACCGACTTAGTAACTACTTCCAACAAGATTACTAATCGTGTCCCACATCGAAATTTTATTCTCAATTGCTGCCTTGAGAAATCTATATAAAGGGTGAGTACTCTCCAACTTGTGAGCATCAGTTCACAGTATTTGTAAGCCACTTGAGTCTATTTTTTTTGGACTCGGAAGCAATAACGCGAAGGTAATTTCTTCTTCTTTTTTTGTGCTTTCTTCTTTATTTTACTCTGTTGTCTCTTTTTCTTTTTAGAAGTAACTTTGTCAAACCATGAAGCCTTTTATAAGTTCGAGACGAAGGCTATTAAAAGTTCGTGATGAAGATCCTTAAAATTTGCGACGGCAAACCATAAAAGATTGCAATGAAGACCTTAAAAATTTGTGGTGAAGTCCATAAAAGTCCGCAATGAAGTCCTTTAAAATTTGCGGCGAAAAACCATAAAAGTTTACGATGAAGACCTTTAAAATTTGTGGCGAAGGCCCTTAAAAATTCGTATAAAGATCCTTAAAAGCTCGCGAAGACCTTTACAAGCTCACAATGAAGGCTCTTAAAAATTCGTGGTAGAAATATTTAAAAGTCGGCAGTGGAGACTCTTTAAACTTGCCACGAGAACCTTTAAAAGTTCGAAACATACGTCTTTTAAAATTTCGGAATGAAAACTTTAAAAATTTCGAATGCCTTTAAAAGTTCGAGACAACCATCTTTAAAAGTCGTCACGAAAACCTTTACAAATTCGAATTCCTTTAAAAGTTCGAGATAGAACACCTTTGAAAGTTCGCAACGAAAATCTTTAAAAATTAGAATGATTTTAAAAGTTCGAGACGAACACCTTTAAAATCGCCGCAGGTAATATTTTAAAACCAACTTTAGCTTCTACCACATTGAAAATTTTAGATTTGCGCAGCCTCACCAAAATAATTCATATCTTGGTGTAGGAACGTCGAAATCATGAACCACTTAATTTATGGAAAATAGACTTCAATATCTAGGAGATATCCAAAATTCGGAATCAAATACTTTGAGAATCATACCAGATATAACTTTAAATTCTGTCACGTCGACGATTTCAGATTTGCACAACTTCACCAAAATATTTGTATCTTGATCTGGGAATATCGAAATTATGAACCGTTTGATTTTCTGGAAACTAGACTTAAAAATCTAAGACATATCCAAAATTTGGAATCAAACACTTTGAGAATCGTCCAATATATTATTTTGAAGCTAACTTTAAATTCTGTCACGTTGACAATTTCAGATTTACACAACTTTACCAAAATATTTGTATCTTGATGTAGTAATGTCGAAATCATGAACCGTTTGATCCATTGGAGACTTAACTTCCAACTTAATAACATATTCAAAATACAAAACTTAATTCCATAAGGATAGTTTTAGATAATATTTCGAAGTCAACTTTGGTTCCTGATATGCCGACAGTTTCAAATTAGCGCGACTTCACCAAAATCTTTGTATCTTGGTGTGGGAGCATTGAGATTGTAAGACCTTTTTAATTTTCAAAAATTGAAATTCAAGAGCTTCATTCTCACCAAATATCTTTGGTCCAGGTCTCTCTGAATTTAAAATGTCATGAAGGTAGACCATAATAACTTGAAGGTGTGGCAAACGTGAAGGCATAACGGATCCCCAAACTTCAATGCAAATGCTTGGCATCCGCCTTAAAAGATATTAATCATTTCATTGTAGACACCAATTTAGCATAGCGGCTTGCCCCCTTTAAATCAAATGGGATCCAAAGTTTAACAGAAGCATGGTGTCCCAGCTCGATTTTCAAATACTGATTGAATAAATTACATTCCACGTACTTCATACGGGAAACGATTGGGGGATTATGTATCTTTTGAATTTATGCGACTGAACTCAGAATTAAACTCTAAGCTGCCTACGTACCTCAGTGAAGAGGATCAAGTCATATCGTAGGTCATAATGGGTAGAATTTTATTTTTATTTTTATTTTTATTTTTATTTTTATTTTTATATGTCCTAATTTTTGCCTGGGCCGCCTCTTTCGAGGTTTCAACCTAGCGGACTTTGTTTTTTTTTTATGTCCTAACTTTTGCCTAGGCCGCCTCTTTCGAGGTTTCAACCTAGCGGACTTTGTTTTTTTTTTATGTCCTAACTTTTGCCTAGGCCGCCTCTTTCGAGGTTTTCAACCTAGCGGACCTTTTTTTTTATTTTTTTTATTTTTTTTTGAGTCGTACACAGTTTAGACTCATGCTGGCCAGGAGTATAGAAACATGCAGTTTAGGCTCATGCGTCAAGGAGCATTGCAATTTCAAGGATAATACTTCTTCAAAAACTTTCCATTGATAGGCCGATTCTCATACCATCGGCATCAACCAGCTTGTAAGCCTCACTTGAATAAGCTTCTTGCACGACATATGGCCCATCCCATTTTGAAGTGAACTTCCCTACAGGTTTATGGGAAGTGATAATGGGTCTTATTATGGCAAGGACTTGATCTCCTACTTGAAAGGATCTCGGGTGAACTCTTTCATTGAAGGCATGAGACAACCGAGCTTGATAGCATTCAAGACTTTGTTGGGCCTCCAACCTCTTCTTCAAGAGCCTCCAAATCTGCTAATCGAAGTCGAGCATTTTCTTCATCAGTGATCCCTTCTTCAATAGCCATTCGTAATGAAGGTATTTGGCACTCAAGTGGCAAGACGACTTCGACTCCATAAACGAGTGAATACGGAGTTGCTTGTGTTGGCGTGCGGTGAGTCATCCTATATGCCCATAGAGCTTCTTCCATACGGTCATTCCAATCTCGTTTGGATTTGGAGATGACTTTCTTCAGCAGGTTGCATAAAGTTTTGTTGAATGCCTCAGCTATGCCATTGGCGGCAACATTGTACATCGAAGAGTTACTGTGAGACCCCATGTGTTTTTTTTTTTCTCTCTTCTCTTACGTAACGTGGCGTTGTTATAT
>ML394264.1:0-61307 GCA_005239525.1 Nicotiana knightiana | reverse complement strand
TGAAGTCCAAAACATGGGAAGGGTCACCAACATACTTCCGGAGCATCGAAACATGGAATACTGGATGAATACTCGATAAACTAAGAGGCATAACAAGCCTATAGGCCACCTCCCCAACCCTCTGAAGTACCTCAAATGGTCCAATGAACCTGGGACTCAGCTTTCCTCTCTTCCCAAATCTCATAACACCCTTCATGGGTGATACCTTCAGCAACACCTTGTCCCCAACCATGAAAGACACATCTCGAACCTTCTGGTCCGCCTAACTCTTCTGCCTAGACTGCATCGTGCGAAGCCGCTCATGAATCAACTTTTCCTTACTCAAAGCATCCTGAACCAAGTCTGTGCCCAATAGCCTAGCCTCGCCCGACTCAAACCAACCAACCGGAGATCTGCACCTCCTACCATATAAGGCCTCATACGAAGCTATCTAAATACTCGATTGATAGATATTATTATATGCAAGCTCCGCTAGTGGAAGAAACTGATCCCATGAACCACCAAAGTCAATCACACAAGCACGCAACATGTCCTCCAAAATCTGAATGGTACGCTCGGACTGCCCGTCGGTCTGAGGATGAAACACTGTGCTCAGCTCAACCTGAGTACCCAACTCTCTCTGCACAGCTCTCCAAAACTGAGATGTGAACTGAGTGCCTCTATCGGAAATGATATAAATTGGAACCCCATGCAAACGGACAATCTCCCTAATATAAATCTCAGCTAACCTCTCTGATGAATTACGTAGTACCAACGGGAATGAAGTGCGCAGACTTGGTTAGCCGATCCACAATAACCCATATAGCATCAAACCTCCTCGAAGTCTGTGGGAGTCCAACTACGAAGTCCATGGCGATTCGCTCCCACTTCCACTCCGGAATATCAAACCTCTAAAGCAATCCACCCGGTCTCTGTGCTCATACTTGACCTGCTGACAGTTGAGATACCGAGCCACAAACTCCACAACATCCTTCTTCATTCTCCTCCACCAATAATGCTGCCTCAAATAAGTCCATCTACATTGGGCACGCAAATCCCGCCCTGCATCCTCATGACCCCATCATCACCAATAACCACATCTCTGGCATCACGGCGACGTACCCTGTCCTGAAGAATAAGCAAATGTGGATCATCATACTGGCGTGCTCTAATCTGATCGTAAAGAGAAGACCTGGAGGCTACACAAGCCAACACCTGCGGGGGTTCTGATATATCCAATCTCACCAAATGACCTACTAAGGCCTAAACATCAAGAGCTAATGGCCGCTCTGCTACTGGAAGGTAAGCTAAACTCCCCAAACTCTCTACTCTATGACTCAAGGCATCACCCACTACATTGGCCTTCCCGGGATGATATAAGACAGTGAGGTCATAATCTCACACTGCACTCCATACAAATAATGCCGCCAAATCTTCAAGGCATGAACAATGGCAGCTAACTCAAGATCGTGCACTGGATAATTCTTCTCGTGATCCTTCAACTGTTTGGACGCGTAAGCAATCACCCTACCGTCCTGCATTAATACCGCTCCCAAGCCAACTCTGGAAGCATCACAATAAACTTTGTAAGAACCCGAACCAGCAAGCAAAACTAGTACTAGAGCTGTAGTCATTTCTGATTTGAGCTTCTGAAAGCTCTCTTCACACTCATCAGACCATCTGAATAGAGCACCCTTCTGGGTCAATCTGGTCAAAGACGAATCTATAGAAGAGAATCCCTCCACAAAGCAACGTAATATCCCGGCAAACCAAGGAAACTCCTAATCTCTGTAGCTGAGGACGGACTGGGCCAAAACTCACACTTGGAGAATTTCGCATAAAGTTTCTCCTCCCTCAATCTCTGTAACACAACTCTCAAAGCTGAGCATGCTCTTCCTGGCTACGAGAATAAACCAGGATGGCATCAATGAACACAATGACGAAGGAATCAAGATAAGGCTGAAACACGTTGTTCATCAATTGCATGAACGCAGCTGGGGCATTGGTCAGCCCAAACGACATAACCAAGAACTCATAATGACCATACGGTACCCAGATTTCAAATCAATCTTGGAAAATACTCTGGCTCCCTGAAGCTGGTCAAACAAATCACCAATACGGGGCAAGGGATACCGGTTCTTCACCGTAACCCTATTCAACTGCCGATAATCAATACACATACGCATGGACCCATCCTTCTTCTTAACGAACAACACTGGTGCACCCCAAGGTGACACACTAGGCCGGATGAACCCCTTATCCAAGAGCTCCTGAAGCTACTCCTTCAATTCCTTTAGCTCCGCTGGCGCCATACGATATGGTGGAATAGAAATAGGCTGAGTGTCTGGCACCAGGTTAATACCAAAGTCAATATCCCTGTCAAGTGGCATGCCTGGAAGGTGTGCAGGAAACACATCCGGAAAATCACGGACCACAGGAACTGAATCAATAGCGGGAGTCTCACCACGACATCCCTCACAAAGGACAAATAAGATAAACACCCTTTTTAACTATGCGTCGAGCCTTCACGTAAGAAATCACCCTGCTAGGCACATACTTGGAAGAACCTCTCCACTCAACCCTCGGACACTCAGGCATAGCTAAGGTCACGGTCTTAGCGTGACAATCAAGAACAACATGGCACGGAGATAACCAATCCATGCCCAATATCACGTCAAAATCGACCATGCTGAGTAATAGTAGGTCCACTCGGGTCTCCAAACCCCCGATAGATATCATGCATGACCAATACACGATGTCCACGACAACAGCCCACCGGAGTTGACACATGAACAGAGGTGACCAGAGACTCACGGGGCACATCCAGAAAATCGGCAAAATATGAAGAAACATAGGAATATGTGGAACCAGGGTCCAATAAAGACAAGGCATCATGGCAACAGACTGAAACAATACCTGCAATCATGGCATCTGAGGCCATAGCATCCGGCTTGGATGGACATGCATATATACGAGCCTGACCTCCCCCTGCTCGACCTCTCCCTCTAGGGCGGCCTCTGGCTGACTGACCGCCACCCCTGGCTGCCTGGGCGGGTGGTGAAATGACTGGAGCTGAATTTGAGGGATGGCCCCTCTACTGAGAAGATCCACCGAAACGGCGGGGACACTGCCTCCATACGTGCCCGAACACTCCACAATCAAAGCAACTCCCCGGAGCTGGAGGTGGGGACTGATAGAAACCCCTAGCACCTGAACGGCCATTGGAGTCCTCATGCATAGAAGAACCCTGTCTTGGAGGTGCTCGAGCTACACTCTAAGCTGGGAGGGCACTAAATGAAGTACGGTCTGACTGATAACCACGGGG
This sequence comes from Nicotiana knightiana, assembly GCA_005239525.1. Classification (NCBI taxonomy): domain Eukaryota; kingdom Viridiplantae; phylum Streptophyta; class Magnoliopsida; order Solanales; family Solanaceae; genus Nicotiana; species Nicotiana knightiana. The sequence continues at coordinate 58,003 of ML394264.1, read as the reverse complement.
ACCCTGCACCGAAGATGTACCACTATAAGCTAGGCGGCCATATTGAGGAGGCCTAAATGGACGGCCCATACCCTGCTGAAACTGTCCCCTGAAGGGAGCACAACTAGAACTGCCCGAACCACGAGGCCTCTTGGCCTCCCTCTCCTCCCGCTCCTGGCGGCGAACAGAATCAATATCTCGAGCTATGTCAACAACCTACTCGAATGAAGCACCCGATACCCTATCCCGAGTCATAAGCAACCGAAGCTGATAAGAAAGACCATCCACAAACTTCCTCACCCTCTCCCTATCAGTAGGGACAATATTAGAAGCATACCTAGCCAACTCGGAGAACCTCATCTCGTACTGAGTAACGGATAACTTTCCCTGGTGTAGCTGCTCAAACTGCCTGCGCTGCTCCTCTCTGTGGGACTGAGGAACATACTTCTCCAAGAAGATAGTGGAGAACTGCCGCAAGGTAAGAGGTGCTGAACCAACCGGTCTACGCCTCTCAAGCGACTCCCACCATGTAAAGGCAGCACTCAAAAACTCAAATGTAGCAAATGAGACCCCACTGGTCTCCAAAATACCCGCGGTGCGCAGTATCCTCTAGCACCTATCTAGAAATCCCTAGGCATCCTTGCCCTCTGTATCATTGAAAGTCGGAGGCTGAAGTCTGTTGAACCTCTCCAACCTGCGTTGCTCGTCCTCAGGCATAGCAGGGACCACAAAATCCTAAATCGGAGCAGCTGACTGAGCTGGGGCTGCTCCCGGTGCCTGAATACCCTGTGCAGACTGCTCAGGTGCCCGGGAAGCTGGAGTCTGATTGCCTCCCCCGGCCTGAGCTGTAGTGGCAGAAGAAGACATGGCAACTGCCTGAGCCAAATTGGTGCATACTATCAATATCTGAGACAAGGCCTCCTGAAGACCCGTAATAACCATAGGCACTGCTGGTGCCTGAGCCTGTTCCGTTGGGACACCATCGGGCGGAACCTGATCATGATCAATAGGGGGATCTTGAGGCACTGCCCCAGCTGCTGCGCGGGCTGGCCCCCTACCTCTACCACGGCCTCGACCGCGGCCTCGACCTCTCGCTGGTCTAGCCGACGACTGGTCACTCTGATCGGTATGGCGTGTCCTCACCATCTGTGAGAGAATGAAGCAACATAAGTTCAGATTTCAAGAATCAATAGATTAGCACGGAAGAGCTCAAGAAGATAGAATGTTTCCTAAAATTTCGGCAGCCACTCGAAGATAAGTACAGACGTCTCCATACCGATCTGCAAGACTCTACTAAACCTGCTCATGACCGTCGAGTCCTATGTAACCGAGGGCTCTAATACCAAACTGTTACGACCCCAAATCCTAACTGGTCGTGATGGCGCCTATCGTGAAACTAGGCTAGCCGACTACCGCGTGTTCACATTTCTTTTTTTGAAAATCCCATTTAAGTTTCAAGCAATTCATAACAATATATAGAAAGCTCTTAATATAATAGGCAAATTTTATATACAGTACTGCCATCCCAAAAACCCGGAGCCAACGTGTCATGAGCATCTAGTGAAATAATCCAAAATAAAGTATTATAATACAAATCTCCGAATCAAATCTAAATACATAGGAAGGGAAAAGAGAGATGATGCGGACGCTGGACAGCTACCTCTATATCCCGTAATCCGGCTTCGCTGCGGAAGATAAAGGCTAATGCTCGAGGTCTGCTCCTGAATCTGCACATAGAGGTGCAAGGAGTAATGTGAGTACACCAACTCAGTAGTAATGAAACTAAATGAGGTCTGAGAAGCAAGAACCATATAAAATCAATGTCATCAAATCACAGGAGGCACAACCTTACTTTCAAATAGTATAACATAGATGTATGAAATCGTCATGCCTTAAAAATCAACTTCTGAAAACCCTTTAACGATATATATATTTTTCAACAACTTCAACCAAAAGGTCTAGCATAAAAATGAAAGAAATCATATAGAGGCCCCTCGGGCAAAACATATTACATAAGCTCAGAATGAAAGTAGCGGAATCATCAGTAGCCCCTTGGGCAAAACATGTATCATAATCAGCCCCTCGGGCATGCCTCACAGTCACTCAAATCAGTTACTCAGCACCTCACAGTCACTCATAATCAATCACTCAGCACCTCACAGTCACCCATACCTCCCAATCATTCGTCACTCGGAACTCGGCACTCGCACTCAGTAGGTACCTGCGCTTACTGGGGGTGTGTACAGACTCCGTCTTCGGAGGGGCTCCTTCAACCCAAGCGCTAAATAAACAGCCAAATCATGGCATCAATCGCTCTCAGGCTCTCGGCCTGTCTCATATCATAAATATCCTCACAACATTGGCCCTCGGCTGCACTCAGTCAGACACTCTCAACATGCCACTCGGGCCGTAAGTAAAACGGGGTTCTCGACCCGAAAATAGTATATCCTTTCAAGAAAAAGTAATATCATCAAATGGGAGTGTCAACAATTTCACAAGAATACTGAGTGTACAATTATAGTTTCGAGTAGTGCGAATATTAGTGAAGTAGCCCCCAAGGGGTTAAAATAGATCGACACTAGGCCCCAAACATGGCTCATGGCCCAAATATTACACAATTCTTTTAGAACATAATTAACATAAGGTTTAGAGTAAAATACGCAACTCAATAGTTGTCGCGGAGAGGACCAAGTCCAATCCAAAAATCAGTGTGCGCCACATACTCGTCATCCGACATGTGCGCCATTCTAAAAACAGTAAGAAATATGAAGTCCGGGGTTTCATACCCTCAGGACAAGATTTATAGCCATTACTTACCTTTACCGGGTCACGACACGAGTCCGCTATGCCTTTGCCCCTCAAATTGGCTCCTGATTGCTCCGAATCTAGCCAAAAATCAGTTAACATCATCAAAATATACTCATGGAACACAACCCAATCGAAAACCATCAAATTTAAACAAACTCGAAATTCGGCCAAACCCGAGCCTCGGGTCCACATCTCAAAATCCAAAATTTTTTACATCATTAGAACCCTCGTCCTCTCACGATTCTATACATACCAAGAAAATCAAAATTAGACCACAATTGCCATTCCAAAACCTCAAAAGAAAAATAGATTCTCATGGACCCTTCTTCCCCAACTTAGCTAAATATCCAGAATTTTTGTGGCTTAAATCACTTAAGAATTGACATAGAAACGTGTTATGAAGTTGAAATTCTTACCTCCAAACAACTTCCCTTGATTTACCTTCAATCCCCTCTCAAAAGCTCTCAAATTCGCATGCAACTATGGAAGAAATGAGAACCAATTTCGCATCCTAGCCTTTTTAAACATTCTGTCCAGCAAAACAAATTCCTTCATTGCGATCGCAAACTTCGGCACACGATCGCGAAGAACGAACTTACTGCCCCATCAATTTACCTTATGCAATCGCAGATAACCTCACACAATCGCGATTCATCAAGATTTAGACCCACGCGATCGTAAACCATTCCACTCGATCGCGAAGAACAAAGTTAAACTCACCCACGCGCCCCTTTAACTCTACGCGATCGCAAACAAGACCAGGCGATCGCACTGACCAAACACTCATACTCACGCGATCGCGATTAACAAAAATCCTGCCTCACCAATTAACCCTACACGATCGCAAACATCCTCACGCGATCGCGTAGAAGAGAACCAGAACATTACACCAGAAGCAATCTGCCCAGATTTTTAAACCAAAAGTTGGTCCGTTAACCATCCGAAACACACCCGAGCCCTCCAGACCTCAACCGAACATACCAACATATCCCATAACCTCATTCAAACTTACTCGATCCTTCGAAACACCAAAAACAACGTGAAACACCAAATTTACATCAAATTCAAGCATAAGAACTTTGAAACTTCTAAAATTCGCAAACTACGCCGAAACCAACCAAAACACCTCCGATTGACCTGAAATTTTGCAGACATAACCAAAATGACATTATGAACCTGTTCCAACTTTCGGAATTCCATTCCAACCCCGATAGCCTATTTTCCACTGCCGACCGAAAATCGCCAACTAACTTTCGCTAATTCAAGCTTAATTCTACACCGGACATCACAAAAACATTCCGAACACACTCCTAAGTCCCAAATCACCTAACAAAACTATTCGAGCCATAAAATCCGCATTCTGAGGTCATTTACCAATAAGTCAACTCTCAGTTGACTTTCTCAACTATTAGGCTACTTTAAAAGGCTAAATGCCTAAACTCTCACCATAACCACTCCGGACCCAAACCAACTGGTCCAACACATCAAAAATAAGATAGCGATACATAACAAATGCAGAAATAGGGGAAATGGGGTAAATCTCACTGAACGACCGGTCGTGTCGTTACATCCATTGTCTTTTCAACCTTCTGAGCTCCCGAATATGCTTTTATGAATGAATCTACAAGATCATAAAAAGAATCAATAGAGTTTTTAGGTAAAAGAGAATACCATGTTAATTCCCCTTTCGTGAGTGTTTCTTCAATTTTTTTGACCAAAATTGATTAAATTTTCTGCTTGGTTAAATCATTTCCCTTTACTCTAGTTGTAAACGCGGTTACATGATCTCATGGATCGGTTGTTCCATCATATTTTGGAATATCGGGCATTTTGAACTTTTTAGGAATTGGCAGAGGAGCCGCACTCGACTTCCAAGGTTGCTGCGAATACTTACCAATATCCACACATTTTATTATGGGAGGTACGCCAGTACTTGCTCTATGTGATCGTTCTGCTCTTTCAGCTGTTTCTGCAAAGTTAGTACCAAACTTTGTAAATCTAAGTTATTAGGCATATCTGACCTCCCATCACGGGATTCATTAGGAACTCCTCCACTTCCAGAATTATCGATCCCTGAGCGTGAATTTTTTAAAGTTCTCATATTGGCTGGTGGAGGGGTTTGCGACACGTTAGGCAAACCCCTAACAAAGGCTTGAAGAGCATTATTCACGTGTTCCACAATCAACTGCTTTAGAATGTCTTGTTCTACAATTTGTTCATTCCCATGTTGATTATTAGCGTGTGACGTGGATCTCTCAGGTGATCCTTCATGGGACTGGCGATGGGATTATGTTGGAGAGTGATGTGATGGTGTTTCCTCTTGAAGGTTTAGTTAGTTATTGCCGTTACCAGTTGACATAATTTGGTCGTGAGAAAGAAGGATTTGGAAAGTAAAAAGATTATCAGATCCCCGCTAACAGAACTAAATTGTCTAACCAAAAAATAGATTTTAAGTCAAAGTCTATATTTAGAAAAAATCGGGCTACTGATTACCAAATAATAGCTTACTTCCTCAACAATCTGCTTGAAAAGAAAGAAATAAAAATAGCAATGTGAATGAGCAAAAAAGAAATAAAGAATGTAATGATAACCTATCTCTCAAATGACGTAGACGGCTTTTATGACGCAAAAAAATATAAGTATATTTCAATATTGCTTGGTACCTCTCCTTACAAGTGAGATTCTATATCCTTATATAGGAGTATCTAATTATAACATCTCCCTATTTATAATGAATTCATTATGAGCATTAATGGTATTCATTGCTCGTTATGGTTGATCATCATAATTGTCACATTCGTAGCTATAAATACCTTGTAACGTCTCCGATTTCCTTTCTTTATTTACTAATGGTTCAGAATCTTCCCTCTTTTTGGCCTTGATTCATTCCGCTCGCGCCTCCTAAACAGGTGTTTAGACTCGGCCATCTGTTCTTTACTGTCATGTGGGTGTTTACTCAGTATCTTCCTTGCACTCTTAGTTTCATTAATGGAATATGTCAGTTGTCACTTCACCATTGTTCCACGTATCATGCTTTGTTAGCTCAGTAAGATTTCACGTGTGACATCTTTTTCCACCAATACAAAAACTCATTTAGTATCTCTTAAACCATCATTCTCTTATTTAAGATAGGAATTTTGGCCCAAAAAAAACTAAGATATGAATCTAAGTAATTAGTTGTGCTTCTGACATGGTACTAATTGGCGTTTTGTTATAAATAGTATTTTATTTATGGTGAATGTCTATATTCTAGAGATATTTTAGGGTTTGTTACTTGGTGGCTAAGTCACTTTTCCCCTATAAATAAAGGGATTCTATTCCATTGTAACTCATCCCAAAATCAATAAGAATTCTCTCTCCCTACTTTTCTCTGCAATACTATTCTCCTTCTTTTATTGTTTTATAACACGTTATCAGCACGAGACTCTAACCAATTGAGTATAAGTTTTGGGATTAAGTATAATGATTGTTAATTGTTCCATGAACTTCCTTCATAATTAAATTCTGGATTTAAGGTAATATTTTAATTTATTTTTCTCTTTTAAATTCTTTAAATTCTATAATTTGATTTTAAATACAAGAAAAGACAATAAACATTGATTATAACTCTAATAGAGTTTGCAAGAAATTATAATTTACCCGAAGTGGTAAAATTTTTATGTCTTGCCATGATCAAATTCATGTTTGATTCTGGGAAAAGAAGTGAAAACACGTCCCATTGAATTTGCTTCATTCTCAGTCCCCTTAAAAGAATGTGATAGCATTATGTGATAAGACTGAAAGAAGACAAAATTACTACCGTGAAGGTATCAATGGATGTGGACGTGGCAATAAACGAAATTATAATCGTCATCATTGTGATAATGAGAATAATAAAGATTCTCAAAATAATCCTTCACTCTGTGAAAGTAATATTTGTCATCGATTTGACATGAGATTTTGTAAAGCACATATAGATGATTATGGTCCATTCATGATGTGAATGTGACAACATCTGATTTATGAATACATATCCATTCTTGGAAGAATATGAATGTGCATGTGGTAGTGAATATACACACTCACCTCTAGAAAAAGGTTTGAGATGAAATAAGAAAATAATTTCATTATTATGCATGAATGGTCGTTGATCACGTACCTGTGATTATTCCAAAATATTATGGCAATGGATTATTACTGGACAAAAGTAATAGAAGAAATGTATCTTGCCTATAATGATTTTGATCATGACCATAATGGTATAACTTTCTCCTTGAAAGAGATATTCATCATATGAATATTGATGAATATGTTGTAGTACAAAATTAATTGAAAGATCTAGAAGAGCCAATTATACTACTTTGGAGAAACAAAATTGATTGTCAATAAGGCATGGTGTCGTAGTAAGTCTCAAAGAAACTTATTGAGTTTCTAAGGAATTCACGAAAGCGATTGGTTATACTGAGACTATAAATAAAGGAAAGATTTAATATCCTCTATTACTACAACTTGTAGCGGGGTAATATGTATGTGAAAAGCTACCCGCTTTATTCTCCAGTTTGTACTACACAAACAGAAGAAAGTCACGATAAAGTGGATGTTTATTGATATAAAAACCCATATCATAATAAACTTGGAGTTTATTGATAATTGCACATGTCATGGTGTAAACATGAACTTTATCAATACTGATAGTTTGTTCAGTTGACATAATTGGTTTAGCCATATTAATTTAAGTATGATGTGAAAAAATGAAAGAGAATTTACATGGGTAAATATTAAAGAACTATAAAGTTCTTTACGAATTCTTTTATGTTGCTTGTTCTCATTAATTAATAAACCAACTAAAAATTGGGATTGAATCCATGAATGCTGAAAATATCAAAGGTGAATCTGGGCACATTCACCTTCCATGTATACCACATAAGATGCATCTATGATATGCTTACGTGTGCGATTATTATTAACCCGCAACCTGGTGTTTGCGAGGTAACTTGCTCAAATAATTTAATTTCGAGCATAATTTCCAGATTTTTTATTCAAGACAGTTCATCTTGATAAATTGGTTTACATCAAAATTGGTTTAGCAAAATGATTTATTGAGTGCCTTTACTTAATAAATTATTGCTTATGAGAACGCTATTATCTACATCAATTTGATATATGTTATATACGAAAGTATATTACATTCTCTCCTCACAAGTGGTTCAGGGTCAGGAACCAAATAATTCCATCTTATTATTATTAAAGTGTAGTGTATATTTTGATTAACACCATAACACACAAATATGGGCTTCCAAAGTTGAGGGCGCAAGTTAGTGTTTCTAACATGAGGGGGAGACAGGATAAATAATTGAGAAAAAGTTACGTTGAAGGAATTATCATTTATACATCTAGATCCTCAACTAAGAAATATGAACTCGAAGTTCATAAAAAGATAATCCATCTGCAATGTGTTGCAAAGCATGCCAGACGTATTTGTTGACCCAAAGAAAGTAACTATATTCTCACTGAAAATTCTCATGTTAGAATAAGTCCTAGAAGGACAAAGTCTATGGTACGCTTAAAGCATATAGACAAATCGATTTCAAATAGAATTCTTGATAAAGAAGATGAGCAAATGATCATAATAAGGAGGCAAGTGATCTAGAAGATCACATGACATAACACTTTATAAAATCTCATAGAGGTTCAGGTAACTGAACATATGAATAAAGAGATCTCTATGTTATGTCTTTATGGAAAAAAAATATTGGAACCGATATAAAATGTTCGTCGTCGACATCTATGATAGCGCTAAGTATAGATGAGGATCTTAGGTCTGTCGAATATAGAAACAAAAATATTGGCCAAATACAAGAGACACAATTCAAATGTCACGACCCAAAATCCATAAGGTCGAGATGGCGCCGGACACCATTGTCAGGCAAGCCAATCATTAAATAGTTAAGTTAAATTTCCTGTTTTAGCTTTTTTGAAATCATTACCTTTCACTTTACTACATGATAACTGAATAAAATCCGCTAAGTAAATACGACAGTTTAATATTCCATTTTTATAAAATACATCCCAAACACATCCTAGAACCCGGTGACACAAGTACATGAGCATTTTCTAAGAATTTTACAAATACTACAAATCTTGTCCGAAATACAAATTGGACAAGGAATTTAAAATGAAAATTTACAATACATAGAGGAAGACTCTGTCGCCTGTGGGTCGTCTCCGGATAATGCAGCTCGTCTAAGTCTCCAAGTCAACCATATTGTTGGGTTAGTACCTGTGCAATAAAAATGCACAGCAAGTGTAACATGAGTACGAAAACAATGTGTACTCAGTAAGTATCCCACCTAACCTCAGAGGGGTAGTGACGAGAGGTCGAGTTAGACATTTGCTACAGGTCAATTTAGTATAATCAAGTGAGACACTAAGCATGCATGTCATAGGAAATTTATTAAAATCAGAAATAAATAATATCAACTCCTTCCACATTTAACACTTTAAATCTTCGTCATTTCAGTTGACAATTTAAATCATAATCAGGGATAAGAAATATCAGACTTATTTCACTTTTTACACATCAATTCTTCTTCTTCTTAACTGGCCATTAAAAACTTCCTTAGGCCGATAAACATGTATAGATCACAGGAAATACACAGATATCATCATGCGCAAGAAAAGGCCAAGGGTCGAGCAGCGCGGACCAACAATAATAAATTGTGCACTACCGAGGGCCGAACGACTCGAATCATAGATGCATCTATTTTCCCCGCTCGTGAATCGATCATGCGATGCGGTCAACATAATAATAATAAGGCTAACCTGCTCGCGAATCATACCTGCGACTCAGGTGCTCATATGTACACATATTCACATAATAAATCCGCATTTTATCAAGAAAGCAGTTACCCTGGAAAGTGGTAAAATTCTTCTTAAGGGAATACGAAAAATAGCATTTAAATCTTTGTTTTGAAACTCATTTGCCAAGTTTAATAATATTCAATAATATAACGTTATCAGGAATACAGTTATCCACAGAGGATTCAACTCTCTTTCTAGATGATTAAGAAAATGAACTCTATTCTTCTTAGGTATTCCATTACGATTTCGATAATATTAGCGGTCTAATATTGCTGGCAAGATCACAAGTACAACAAGTAAGGCAAGCTAGTGGGTCCTAGACTACCCGAACATAAGCATATTAGTAGCTACGCACAGACTCTCGTCACCTCGTGCGTACGTAGCCCCCCGCAAATAATATCATGTACTCATTTAGTTCACCTATGGGGACAGTTCCCCCTCACAATGTTAGAAAGGAGACTACCTCGCTCTGATCTATAACCGGCTTCCAAGCCATTTCGACGACTCCAATGGACGCACAATGCCCCAAGACTATCCAAATAACGACAAACCAATGAAAATATACTCTAATATTTCTTAACAATTGAAACTAAATAAATCCCCAACTCTGCTAAAGTAATTGACCAAAATGCCCTCGGGCCCACGTGCCCGGAATCTGAAATTTCTCAAATGTAAATTCTACCCATAGCTTTACTAGTTCAAATATACAATTTACTCAAACATTCATGCTCAAATTGTGGCTAAAATCAAAATTACCAAATTTTCTGGGTTTTTTTCAAAATTCCCAATTTCCCACAATTTTCCATGTTTTAATCCATGCATATACCTTGTATTTAACTTGAGATGAGTGGGAATAACTTATCTTGTGATCCTTGACGAAAACCCCTCCTTGAAGCTCCCCACAATCGGCCATTCCAAGATGAAATAATGAAGAAATGGCCAAGAATCTCGGTTTAAAAACAATTTGCCCAGGCCTCATTTCCGCACGTGAGGTCAATAACTCGCACTTGCGATCCCGCAGGTGCGCCCAAGAGCCCGCACCTGCGGCTTCCCTAGCTCCAGCCAAAATTCGCACCTGTGCCCCATTGTCTGCATCGGCGCCTTCGCAGGTGCGGAAATTACATCGCACCTGTGCTCCCAGCCAAGCCAGCTAAACCTCGCACCTGCGTCGCCAAACCGCACCTGCGGCCCAAGCCTCGCAATTGCGGTCACACTAGATGACAACAACCTACGCACTTCTTCAATCTCCAACCTTGATCTGTTAATCACAAGAAATCCACCCGAGGCCCCCGGGACCCCGTTCAATTTCACCAACCTGTTCCAAAACATAGTGCTGACTTGCTTGAGGCCTCAAATCATATCAAACAATGCCGAAATAACGAATCGCACTAAAATTCAAACTTTATGAACTTGAAGTTTCAAACTTCCACCTCCGGTGTCGAAACCTATCAAATCACGTCTGATTGACCCCAAATTTTGCACACAAGTCATATTCAACATTACAGACTTGTTCCAACTTCCGCAATCGCATTCCGACCCCGATATCAAAATTTCCACTTCTGGTCGGATTTCTCAAAAACCTTCAAATTCCTATCTTTAGTCAAATGACTTCAAAATAACCTACGGACATCTGAATTCACTTCCGATCGCGCTCCTAACTCCACAATAACCATACGGAGCTATTCCCAGACTTGGAATCCCAAACGGACATCAATAACACTGAAATGCCTTACAGCCCAAACTTATGAAATTCTTCTACAATGCTATCTTCCATAATATGCGCCAAAATGCTCCCGGGTTATTCACGGCTCGATCCGGACATACGCCCAAATCCAAAATCATCATACGAACCTGCTGGAACCTTCAAATCCTGATTCGGAGGTCGTTTACTCAAAATTCTAATCTTAGTCAATTTCTCCAACTTACGGCTTCTGAAATGAGAATTTTCTTTCCAATTTGACTCCGAACTTCCCGAAATTCAACTCCGACCACGCCCACGAGTCATAATACCTTAAATGGAGCTGGTCATGACATCAAACCACTAAACGACGCACTAGAGCTCAAACTGACCGGTCGGGTCGTTACATTCTCCCCCACTTAAACAGACGTTCGTCCTCGAACGTGCTAAGAACTGCTCTGGAGTTATCTGAAATCACTGATTAACACCTTGAGCACCTGCCCTTGCAACCACAACCCAGTTGAGTACATTAGCTTGATCAAATCTGAAGATTTCTTCTTTTATCCATATAATAAGCTCAGAATCCAGTTCCAACGCCTGAAATTTCTCTGTCAGGCCTAATTCAAATATATAAACACCGTATCAACTACCACACGATATACCAGAACATGACTGCATACCTTTGCTGAATTAGCACCATGCACTGCATAATTCATCATTTGACCACACTTCCTGAACCTTAATAGCCAAGAATTCCACGAATCTGATGCTCCCAATGCACCTTATGTTATATATATACATCCTGCTATAATGCTAGCGATACCACCACAACGGTGGAAATGTGTAGAAATTCATAACCAACTGTCGAGTTGACAAATCATTGAATATCTCCTCTTGAATAAAATCATCACCTCATTATGAACCGGATAATGGTATTGGCCCCTTTTAATATATTTCACAAAAACTTATCGCATTGATCCCTGGTCCAATAATATCGTCTCACCCAGTATGAACTGCTCAGATAACAAATCACCCCAAACATGACCAACAGTCTCACATGATACCACATCGCGCCAATAGGCCAACACCCGAACATGATACATAAGAAATGACTCAGGAAGGGACGACTCAACTCACGCAACTAATATGAACTTTCCTCGGAAAATAGGAAATAAAACAGAAGAAAAATAAATATAGGAACCTAACTCATCATCACACTATTGCAGCGTGCAAACCGGTCCACCCGATCCCATCATAAAATTCACATAAGGAAATATACACAGAGCTGAATTGCTTGCCATTACAAATTACTAAATACCGGTCAAAAGCACGCTAAGTGCAGAATACCATTCTGGGGAGACTGATAGAACTATATGCTACAAAAATCAAGCACAACTGAGGTGCGATATATAATTTGGATCTCAAGAGTCATCCTGCTCACATAACCTCATCACTACGCGGAATATCAACACATAAGAAATTATCAAGATGTTTCACAACTCACACGGCACAATCATAATATCACTTGAATTTGACGAAGACGGAACAACACCTGATATTCCAACACCCCTCCTTGAGGAGCGCTATACTGAAATGAACACATCTGACTCGCATGAAGCCCACAATCTTGTTTAAATCCATTCATACACTTCACGCCAATTCTACTCGCAATGAACTAGGCTGATAGCCTTACCTTGGTCCATATTATCCCACTTCCTCTCATATTACGCAAGAACAACCATCATAGCCGGGACAACACCCCACAATCCACAACTAGCTGGACTGAATGCCTTCCTGGCATAAATTTTCAAACAAGCAATATTGCACTTCCTTATACTTGGTCTAAATCTTCAATCAATCAGGTGACTACATGTCACACTTATACAATCTTCCTGTGGTCACGCTCCCACGACCTTCCTCACAAGGTAGCAAGTCTACACATCCACCACTGGCCACACTAACGCTGTAAAACAAATCAAGAACCCATAACTAGGATGCAAAGCCTCTCCCACCGTATATCGATCTCAGGTGACACTGAAGATAACACCAGCTTACTTTGAACATTCAAATCACATTTTCTTGCTCATCCGAGCTCATGACATCCTTGTTAACACCGAACCGCAATCTCGATTCCTTACTTCTAGTTTCATACTACTTACTGCACCTAACATGCCAATATCAGATTGCGCAAGAATTCCATCATAACTCCTGAACTACTAATAGGGGAGACACCTCATCATATAGAAACCCCGTAATTACCTCAATTCAAGAGAACAATAACAACACTCAAGTGAATTCTCACAATCACCTAACATGCAATTCCTTAAGTAGTGGTCTGAACCACCATAAACCTTCCGGGATCCGCCTACACCTGACAGGTCGTAGCACTCGAATGCTCCCAAAGCAAATCTATTACGGTGGCCGACAAGCCCCCCACACATCTGGACAAACCATAAACATAACTCAATCACACGGAAGGAACTGATCACTGCCGTAAGTGTGCCATTTCAACCATGGCTAACCACTCTATCTTCTTTTGATCATCTTCAATTGCCTTAGAAATAATAGTAACTTCCTTCAACTCATAGCAAACTTAACCCTCACTCATCCTGAATGGCCTTGATTTACGAGATTATGCTGCCTAAATCCCGCAACCCGTCTCATACCCTCCTGATAATCTTTCTACAATCCGGAGTTTATTTCTCTCACTCCTCCAATACTATCATGCACGCTGAAAATAACATAGCGCACTCCAACCATTTTTCTTTTTCTCAGAAATTATACTGCAAAAGCTCGACTCCTAATCATACTGCTGCCTGAAACCCTTAAACGCCGCATTCTTAACTTTTGAATTCACTAGGACCGCTATTGAGAGTCACCCACTCTGACCCACCCCGAATAGAATCAACTCCAAGGCTCTTCTAGCACATTGACACCCTTTTGAATGAAGTACGTGACTGAGTCACTACCCTTACAACTCGCCCATGCATTAAGCATAAATTCTGAATCTTCCAAAGCCTAACCCTGGTCCAATAGGGCCAACTTCCGCATACATTCATCAAATCCCACGCACAATCACCATTTTACTCATTTCCCTTAGCTGTAATAACTTCCCAACACGCCGACAATCCGCAACCCCATGGTAACACACTCCTACAACCCAACTACCGGTGGTGAGGCTGCCCCACTTAGCCCGAAGCTACTCCTTGCACCACTCTAGACCCTGCTGATATCTTTTCTCATTTGTTAACATGATCTTGCTCAACCAATCCGTCCAATCCTTCCAAATTCTCTTGTTAGCACTCCCTAAATACTCAAATTCCCTAGCATCATTCACCCATTCCGCCTCCTACCGAATAGCCACCGGAATCCCTCGCAGAAACTTGCCAACCATGCATCCGCTAACCTATTCACAGGAGATAACCCACTTGGGGAAATAACAAAATGACACCTTCCAACGACGATGAAATGCACACTCTCTGCAACATCAATATCCCATCCTAAGCCTACTCTCATTCACCAACGTTACCAGTCCGTCCGCTCCTCATGGACATCTACTAAATGCATTACAACATCTTCAAATTCACCGCCTCATCGCGCCCTTCTTCATTCCTAACAACTCCTCCCTGTTGTATCCAACCTTCCGCCGAAATAACCCACATTTCAACTTAAGCTCGTGGACCCAATCACCATCCACTAAAACTCTCAAACTTTCCCTCAAGATAGGCAGTTGTCTTACCACTGAACTCATGTGCTACGCTGCCACTCTCCCAATTTGGTTAAACTCATTCCATTAAACATCTACCTGACTTTCATTCCTTTCACATGGCCTTTTAGAAAGGGAACCACCGCCTAGCACTTTTCACATATCTTCCTTCATCATACGGTGCCCAATCGCTGCCTCAATTGAATATCATTCTTTGTAGCTCTTAAACCAGCAAATCACCCTGACTTCAAACTCTCCGAGGATCATCTTTCTCGAGATTCCTTCATTAGAAAATAAATATTTAGTTCTGAACTACCACGCACCACGATCTCTAACAACCGATTCTTCGATACTACTTCACAACACTCTGACCCAATGCAACCGAAGAAACCATAGCACCGACAGACTTAACACATTCCATTCGATCAATGACGACGATATCACCCCACAGGTGAATATCCCACCTTACTTCAAAACACCAAGTCTTACTACTTTATCAATCCAAAACCTGACCATTTATAATCCAAATGCCTTTCCTCCGCCGTAACTAAAATACTAAAATCTCGAAATTACCCCTTGAGAAGACCTCCCTTCAAGTCATTCATCACCCCCCAACACATGGTCAAACATACTATCATCATATCGACATCGCGCCATAACCAATCGTAAACATCGTCACTACCTAAGCATAGCCTTAAGGTTCTCAGAAACACAGCTACCGAGCTGAAACAACTTATTATCCTTCTGCAGGGCCAACCCCAACCAATTACACATGGAAAACATCTCACAGCATATCCGTAGCACCATTTCAATTCCTCAGATTCCCGATTCATAGCAAGCACTTCGGGACGCGTAATATTGAGTAGGAAGAAACGTAGGCATAAGTCTCGGAGGAATCAAATCGCACGATGAGGAATCAAGAAGGGAAGTACTCTTAACAGCCATGTAGCCTCTCGAACATAAGTACAGATGTCTCAGTACCGATCCGCAAGACTCTACTAGACTTGCTCATGAATCGTGAAACCTAAGGGAACCTAGAGCTCTGATACCATGTTGTCACGACCGAAAATCTATAAGGTCATGGCTCCAGACACCATTTTCAGGCAAGCCAATCATTAAATAGTTAAGTTAAATTTCTTGTTTTAGCATTTTTGAAATCATTACCGTTCACTTTACTACATGATAACTGAATAAAATCCGCTAAATAAATAGGACAGTTTAAAATTCCATTTTTATAAAATACATCCCAAACACATCCCAGAACCCGGTGACACAAGTACATGAGCTTTTTCTATGAATTTTACAAATACTACAAAGCTTGTCCGAAATACAAATTGGACAAGGAATTTAAAATGAAAATTTACAATACATAGAGGAAGACTCTGTCGGCTGCGGGTCGTCTCCCGATAATGCAGCTTGTCTAAGTCTCTAAGTCAACCATATTGCTGGGTAAGTGCCTATGCAATAAAAATGCACAGCAAGTGTAGCATGAGTACGAAAACAACGTGTACTCAGTAAGTATCCCGCCTAACCTTAGAGAGGTAGTAATGAGAGGCCGAATTATACACTTGCTAAAGGTCAATTTAGTATAATCAAGTGAGACACTAAGCATGCATGTCATAGGCAATTTATTAAAATCAAAAATAAATAATATCAACTCCTTCCACATTTAACACTTCAAATCTTCGTCATTTCAATTGACAATTTAAATCATAATCAGGGATAAGAAACATCAGACTTATTTCACTTTTTACACATCAATTCTTCTTCTTCTTAACTGGCCATTAAAACATCCTTAGGCAGATAAAACATGTATAAATCATAGGAAATACGCAGCAATCATCATGCGCAAGAAAATGCTGAGGGTCGAATGGCGCGGGCCAACAATAATAAATTATGCATTGTCGAGGGTTGAACGGCTCGAACCATAGATGCATCTATGTTCCACGCTCGCGAATCGATCATGCGACACGGTAAACATAATAATAATAAGGCTAACCTGCTTGCGAATCATACCTGCGACTCAGGTGCTCATATGTACACATATTCACATAATAAATTCGTATTTTATCAAGAAAGCAGTTACCCAGGAAAGTGGTAAAATTCTTCTTAAGGAATACGAAAAATAGCATTTAAATCTTTGTTTGGAAGCTCATTTGCCAAGTTTAATAATATTCAATAATATAACGTTATCAGGAATACAGTTATCCACGGAGGCATCAATTCTCTTTCCAGATGATTAAGAAAATGAACTTTAGTGTTCTTAGGTATTCAATTACTATTTCGATCATATTAGCGGTCTAATATTACTGACAAGATCACAAGTACAACAAGTAAGGCATGCTAGTGGGTCCTAGACTACCCGGACATAAGCATATTAGTAGCTATGCACGGACTCCCGTCACCTCGTGCATACGTAGCCCCCGCAAATAATATCATGTAATCGTTTAGTTCACCTATGGGGACAATTCCCCCTCACAAAGTTAGAAAGGAGACTTACCTCGCTCCGAAATTCCATAACCGGCTTCCAAGCCCTTCCGACGACTCCAATGGATGCACACGCCCCAAAACTATCCAAATAACGACAAACCAATGAAGATATACTCTAATATTTATTAACAATTAAAATTATATAAATCCCCAACTCCGCTCAAAGAATTGACCAAAATGCCCTCGGGTCCACGTGCCCGGAATGTTGAAATTTCTCGAAGGTAAATACTACCCATAGCCTTACTATATCAAATATACAATTTATTCAAAAATTCATGCTCAAATCGTGGCTAAAATCCAAATTACAAAATTTTCTAGGTTTTCTTCAAAATTCCCAATTTTCTAAAATTTTTCATGTTTTAATCCATGCATATACCTTGTATTTAACTTCAGATGAGTGGGAATAACTTACCTTGTGATCCTTGACGAAAACCCCTCCTGGAAGCTCCCCACAATCGCCCATGCCAAGATGAAATAATGAATAAATGGCCAAGAATCTCGGTTTAAAAACAATCTGCCCAGGCCTCATTTCCACACCTGCGGTCCATAACTCGCACCTGCGATCCCGCAGGTGCGCCCAAGAGCCCGCACTTGCGGCTTCGCCAGCTCCAGCCAAAACTCGTACCTGCGCACCATTGTCCGCATCGGCGCTTTCGCAGGTGCAGAAATTACATCACACCTGTGCTTCCAGCCAAGCCAGAAAAACCTCGCACCTGCGGCGCCAAAGCCGCACTTGCGGCCCAAGCCTCGCAGGTGCGGTCACACCAGATGACAGCAACCTCTGCACTTCTTCAAACTCCAACCTTGATCCGTTAACCACCCGGAATCCACCCGAGGCCCCCGGGACCCCGTCCAATTACACCAACCTGTTCTAAAACATAGTGCGGACTTGCTCGAGGACTCAAATCACATCAAACAACGCCGAAATCATGAATCACACTAAAATTCAAACTTTATGAACTTGGAGTTTCAAACTTCCACCTCCGGTGCCAAAACCTATCAAATCACGTCCAATTGATCCCAAATTTTGCACACAAGTCATATTCGACATTACGGACCTGTTCCAACTTCCGGAAACGCATTTCGACCCCGATATCAAAATTTTCACTTCTGGCCGGATTTCTCAAAAACCTTCAAATTTCTATCTTTAGCCAAATAACTTCAAAATAACCTACGGACATTCGAATTCACTTCCAATCGTGCTCCCAACTGCAGAATCACCATACGACGCTATTCCTAGACTCGGAATCCCAAACGAACATCTATAACACTGAAATGCCTTATAGCCAAACTTATGAAATTCTTCTAAAATGCTATCTTCCATAATATACGTCGAAACACTCCCGGTTTATCAAAGGCTCGATCAGGACATACGCCCAAATCCGAAATCATCATACGAACCTGCTGGAACCTTTAAATCCTGATTCGGAGGTCGTTTACTCAAAATTCCAATCTTAGTCAATTTCTCCAACTTAAGGCTTCTAAAATGAGAATTTTCTTTCCAATTTGACTCCGAACTTCCCAAAACTCAACTCCGACCATGCCCACGAGTCATAATACCTGAAATGGAGATGCCCATGACTTCAAACCGCTGAACGACGCGCTAGAGCTCAAAATGACTGGTCGGATCGTTACATCAAATATGGTTTCATATGAAAGACATGTAGTTTTGGACATGTAGTTCAAATACATGAAAGTATAAAGTCAATGACGAGTGCAATCATTTGTATCTATCTTATAAGTATAGCATGACATAAAACTTGATATGCATCTAAAGTCCATTCGTATGGATTATATGATTTAACTTAGATGACAGTCCATGAAGAATTTTAATTGCTTAAAGCATATAAAATTCTTGGTCATAAAGTATTACATCCTAAGTACAATTTGTGCACATTTCTATCTTGCTATAACTATAAGCATGATAATGTGATAGCGAGAATTTTCAAGGTGAAACATATTCATTGGAGTTAATATGTGTGATTTATTCACCAAATCTCTGCCGACGTAAACCTTCAAGAAGCTAGTGCACAAGATTGGGATGCGAAGGCTCAAGGATGTGAATTGATGCTCTCATCAGGGGGAATTAATATGAGTTGTAGTCTTTTCCCCTTACAAAGGTTTTTTCCCTAGGTTTTCCTTGCAAGGTTTTTAACGAGGCAACCAAAAGACGTATTTCTAAACATGTGTACTCTTTTTCCTTTTCTAGAATTTTTTTCCCATTGGGTTTTATTTTAGTTAAGGTTTTAATGAGGCACATTATCTGTTGAATAGACATTCAAGGGGGAGTGTTATAAATAATATTTTATTTATGGTGAATGTCTATATTCTAGAGAGATTTTAGGGTTTGTTACTTAGTGGCTAAGTCACTTTTCCCCTATAAATAGAGGGGTTCGATTCTATTGTAATTCATCCCAAAATTCATAAGAATTCTCTCTCCCTACTTTTCCCTGCAATACCCTTCTCCTTCTTTTATTATTTTATAACACGCTTGAAATACATACTAAAACTAATAGCCGCCTTTCACATTCCACAAGCTGTAATTTTCTTTACTTAGTATCGCAAAATGTAGTGAGAGTTCCATTTGGAGCTGCTAAAACATATCAATATCAAATAAATTGTTCATTTCCAGTTGGCAACAAGTAATTTCTTTAGCCATCACATCATGTGATCCGAAAATAAAAATTCTATGTAGTTTGTAAAAGATAAGTACTACTTTTAAAAAAATAAGAATTAGCGACCTACATATTATGTAGCTAAACAGTAAAATTTGTCGCTAATTCAACTTAGCGATGAATCAACGGCAAGTTATCAAAAAATTCTTTTAGCAACAGCTTAGTGATGAAGTTTGTATCTAATTCAAGCTTTTTTACTTAGCTTGATGAAAATGAAGAAGAAAACGACCTATTATTGTATGATATCTAAGTGTTCATGAAAACCAAAATGGCAAAAGAGTGGAAATATTATAAAATAACAATCACTTTGCTTTCCTCCATTTTCTGTGTAGCAGGTAACTACTACTTGCTAAAACGAAACTATGGAAATATTCAAAGTGATCCAGAAATGGACTTTAATCAATAAGATGATAATTGGTAGATCCAGCTGTTAAGAGTTGTTAATAATTTTTAGTCTTTGATTATCAATCAGACCAATTGAATTGGTCCTTTAAACAGCTCTTTACGAGCAATTACTTCCCTAGGAACGTTACTGTTGTCACGACCCAAATCCCAATTTAGGTCGCGATGACGTCCAACTCCGATATCAGTCAAGTCAATCTTAATTTACTAGTGATCCCTTTTTAATTTATAAAATAATTTCCCATACTTGAGAGGTTATTCTTTTAGATTTTAAATTTCGAAGTAAACAAGTGACTTAGACAACCAAAAGTGAGTAATAAATATAGTAATCACCACCAATAATTACAACCCAAAAGAATAGAATATCCACTACGTGGGCATGCCAGGAACTGACGTCATAGATCTACGGGCATCTAATAGAAACGAGTATCCAAAAGAAAGTACAAGTTTGCCCTACTGTCTGAAGAAAAGTAATACAGACATAGCAAAAGAAACGAGGAATTCCAAGGTGCTGCCAGAGAAAAAACGTCAAGGAAAGCAGCTCACCGAGAAGTCCACGCCAAATATACGTCAGGGACGAGCTCCCGATGAATACCCAGATGCACCTGCCTCAGAGCCTGTACAATTAAATATAGAAGCGTAGCATGAGTACATAAACAAATATGTACCCAGTGAGTATCCTATCTAATCTCGAAGAAGTAGTGACGAGAGGTAGACGTGATACTTACTAGGGCCAAAATTTAAATAACATAATTTAATAAGGGCTAGGCAGGTATAACAGTCGTAGTAATCACAACGACATAAAATATAGAGTATAATTGAAATTACCATTGCATGTAAAATTTCACTAGAATATAATGTACTAAATTCCANATTGATCCTACTGTGTCTAGATCAGGGTTCCCGCTTGTTAGCTTTGTATTGGCTCCCATCTTACTTAACGGGGCCCTTAGTTGAATACCGATCAAAATTGTTTGAAATTTTTAAACTTTTCCAATATAGAATTATTAGTTATGTTAAATACCCCGAAAAGCCGAAACCTCTTATTCCGGTCCTTAGAAAAACTACGACTAGTCAGGAATTGCGTAAGAGAAGAGACGTCGTAAGTAACAATAGCGCAAAAGCAGGCGGCGGAGATCCGCAAAGGTAACCGGATGCCTGGGGCTTAGGACAAGGAGCGTCCGGAGTCTCTTAAGAAAGGACAAAGACTAATTAATATCATGTTTACACCGATCGGATTTAAAAAGTTTCGTCCTTCTTCAAAGACATAAAGTCACGCGGCCCCTCAAGATAGAGGCTTCAGTCATCGTTAGAATCCCGGGGCGGGCCAAATTACATAAAGAAAGGAAACTTATTTCAAAGTGGTTCAGGTAGCTCAGCTGGACTGAAAATCCTTGTGTGGTTCGAATCCACATCCACTTCACAGCAAAGAAGCGTACGGCCGAAGCGTCGCGAAAATAAATATGCACTGCCGAGGGTCAAACAGCTCGAACTATACATGCATCTATTACCCCTCTTGCGAATCGAACATGCGACGCGGTTGACATAATGGTAGTGCTATCCTGCTCACGAATCATACATGCGACGTGCGTGCCGTATACATACACAAAATTATCAATATTTAGGGATTTAACAGAGATTATACGTAAAAACAAGAAATTAAGCAATATAATTTTTGAACATAACTTCCTAATACTCTCATGCCAATTCAAGGATACTATGCAACTCAAAATACATTTAGGGACACATGTAAGGCACATAAAAGCATGCTTGTGAGTCTTAAAACTATCCAACACAACATACTAGTAGCTACGCACGGACTCTCGTCACTTCATACGCGTGTAGCCCCCAGAAATAAGGACATGCAATTATTTATAATCACCTATGGGGAAAATTCCTTCTTACAAGGTTAGAAAGGAGACTCACCTCATGTAGAACCTACTTTCCGGGTCAAGAATGCGCCCGAATCTCCAAACTCGTCTCCCAAGGATTCAAAACTAGTCAAATGTTGCATGAATACATTAATTTAGACTCAAAAGCATGAAATTTCCCTATTTACTTAACCATTTTAGCCTACTTTGAAATATCTTAAAATACACCCCCGGGCCCACATGCTCGGTTCTGAAAATTTTCGAAGGAAACACTTACCCATAACCTATAGATCATTAAGGTATAGTTTTTGTATGATTCCATGGCAAATTCCCTTGGTAATTCTCTGAATTTTCATAAAACCTAGGTTTTTATTCTAACCCATGATTTTCCACTAATTAGTGTGTTAATCTACCTAAAAATCCAAGTATTCAACTTAAATTATAGTAGGAATCACTTACCTCACAGTTGCTAGGTGAAATCTCCTCTTTGGAAGCTCCCAAAATCCTCCCAAGTGAAGAAAAATGGCTAAAAAGAGACTAAGTCCCATTTAAAACCAACACTGCCCAGCTGCCCCTTGTATGCGACCGCAGCAGGGGCGGTGCAATCATGATGGTCAACTGGCCAGGGGCCCCTGAAGGCCTATAGTGCGATCACGAAAAGGGACATACGATCACGGAGGCTAGCTGGGCTAGACCTATGCGATCGCGGGGGAGGGGGATGCGATCGTGGAGAACAACAGTTGGGCCAGGCCACAACTTTACCCAGTGCGAAGCGTGCAAGCCTGTGCGATTGCACAGGGCATTTTTCTACCCTTCCAACTCCTTCTAAGGAAACCAGACTGTGAAAATCTGGTGTTTTGAAATTAGCTCTAAGGGGTCCGAAACTCACCCGAGCCCCTGGGGACCCCGTCCAAAGGCACTGGAAAGTCTGTATTCATGATACGGACTCGCTCGCGGAACGTGAAAAAAAACAACGGAACTAAGAATCCGACCCCAAAACCAAATTGAATCAAACTTTGAACTTCAAGTTCTAGAATTCTCTTTCAATGTGCCAAACCTACCTATACTACTCGGAATGACACCAAATTTTGCGAGCAAGTCATAAATGACATAACTGAACTACTCCCAGTCTCGGAATTCTGTTCGGACCTCGATAACCCAAAAACACGTCCCAAACCACAATATGAACTTATGGAAACTCTTATTTCGCTATTGGGCGCCAAAACGCTCCCAGGTCATCCAAAAACCATTCTGAATATACGCCCAAGTCCGAAATCATCATATAAAGCTACTAGAACCGTCGAAACTCGATTCCGAGGTCGTTTACTCAAAATGTGGACCAAAGTTAAACTTGGCCTTAAAGGCTAACCTTAAGGAACCAAGTGTTCGTGTACCATTCCAAACTCTTCCAAATCCCAAACCACCCATCCCCGCAAGTCATAAATCATTAAAAGCAACTACGGTAAGTCTCATTTAGGGGAACGAGGTCCTAAAACGCAAAACGACCAGTCGAGTCGTTACATTCTCCACCTCTTAAACAAACGTTCGTCCTCGAACGGGTCTAGAATCGTACCTGGAGTGCTGAATAAGTGTGGATATCTGCTATGCATTTCCTCCTCGGACTCCCAAGTCACCTCCTTGACTGGTTGGCCCCTTCACTGGACCTTTACAGCAGAAACTCTCTTGGATCTCAACTGGCGATCCTGCCTGTCAATAGTAGCAACTGGCTCCTCCTCGTAGCCCAATCTCTTATGCAGTTGAATGGTGCTGAAATCAACCACGTTAGAGAAGTCGGCATGGTACCTCCGGAGAATGGACACATGAAAGACCGGATGAACTCCCGATAAATTGGGAGGTAAAGCAAGCTCATAATCAACCTCTCCAACTCGCCTCAATACCTCGAAAGGACCTATAGACCTTGGGCTCAGCTTGCCCTTCTTCCCGAACCTCATAATACCCTTCATCGGTGAGACTTTCAACAGGACCTTATCTCTCTCCATAAATGATACATCACGCGCCTTCTGATCCGTGTAACTCTTCTGTCTGGACTGTGCTGTGCGGAGCCTCTCCTGAATCAAATTCACTTTCTCCAAAGCATCCTTCACCAGGTCGGTGCCATATAACTTAGCCTCGCCAGGCTCAAACCACCCGATAGGAGAACGACATCGCCGACCATACAAAGTCTCAAATGGTGCAATCTCAATGCTGGACTGATAACTATTATTGTAAGGAAACTCGGCCAAAGGAAAGAACTGGTCCCACCAACCTCCGAAGTCAATCACACATGCCCTGAGCATGTCCTCCAATATTTGAACTATACGCTCCGACTGACCGTCAGTCTGAGGGTGAAATGTTGTGCTGAGGTCTATCTGGGTGCCCAACTCACTATGCAATGCTCTCCAGAAGTGCAAGGTGAACTGAGGACCTCGATCTGATTAATAGACACCGGCACCCCGTGCAACCGAACTATCTCCCGAATGTAGATCTGGGCCAGCCTCTCGAAAGTATAAGTAGTAAACACTGGAATGAAAGGCGCCGATTTGGTCAACCTATCCATAATGACCCAAACCGCGTCAACCTTTCGCAAAGTCTGAGGTAACCCTACCACGAAATCCATCGTGATGCGTTCCCATTTCCACTCAGGAATGGGCATTTACTGAAGTAGACCTCCTGGCCTCTGGTGCTTATACTTGACCTGCTGACAATTAAGACATCTAGCCACATAACCCACTATGTCCTTCTTCATCCGCCTCCCCAAGAAATGTTGCTTCAAGTCACGATACACCTTCGTAGCACCAGGATGAACAGAATACCGTGAACTGTGAGCCTCTTCTAGAATCCTCTCCCTCAGGCCATCAATATTAGGAACACATAAATGGCCCTTAAGTCTCAGAACACCATCCTCTCCAATAGTAACCTCCTTGGCACAACGCTGAACCACTCTCCCATAGCTCTGCCAAGCATGGATCATCAAACTGCCGAGCCTTAATCTCTCCCAATAACGAAGACTGGGAAACTACATGTGCTAGAACTCGGCGAGTCTCTGAAAGGTCTAATCTCACCAGGGGATTAGCCAAGGACTGAATTTCCAAGGCTAGAGGTCTCTCCTCTGCTACAATATAATCCAAGCTACCCATACTCTCCGCCTTCCTGCTCAAAGCATCTACTACCACATTTGCCTTGCCTGGATGATAAAGAATAGTGATGACATAATCCTTCAGCAACTCAAGCCACCTGCGCTTCCTCAAATTAAGATCCCTCTGCTTGAACAAGTGCTTCAAGCTGCGGTGGTCTGTATAAACCTAACAGGACACCCCATACAAGTAATGCCTCCAAATCTTAAGGGCATGAACAATCGCCGCCAACTCCAGAACGTGCACAGGGTAATTCTTCTCGTGAACCTTCAGCTAGCGCGAAGCATAAGAAATAACTCTCCCCTCCTGCATCAACACACACCCCAAGCCAACGCGTCAAGTGTCACAATACACTGTATACATCCCAGAACCGGAAGGCAATACTAGAACTGGTGCTGAGGTCAATGTTGTCTTGAGCTTTTGAAAGCTCGCCTCACACTCGTCGGACCATCGGAACAGGGCATTCTTCTGGGTCAATCTAGTAAATGGGGCTGCAATGGAAGAAAAGCCCTCCACAAATCGACGATAATAACCTGCTAGGCCCAGAAAGCTCCTGATCTCTATAGCTGAAGTAGGACGCGGCCAACTCTAAACTGCCTCAATCTTCTTAGGATCAACCTTGATACCCTCTCAGGATACCACATCTCCCAAGAAGACCACAAAATCCAACCAGAACTCACACTTGGAGAACTTGGCATATAGCTTCTGTTCTCGCAAAGTCTGGAGCACAACTCTCAAATGCTGCTCGTGCTCTCCCGGGCTACGCGAGTAAATCAAAATGTCATCAATGAAGACAATGACAAAAGAATCAATATACGGCCTGAACACCATGTTCATCAAGTCCATAAATGCTGCTAGGGAATTAATCAAGCCAAAGGACATCACCAGGAACTCATAATGGCCATATTTCGTACGAAAAGTAGTCTTCGGAACATCCGAGGCCCGAATCTTTAGCTGGTTGTACCTTGATCTCAAGTAAATCTTAGAAAACACCCCGACACCTGCAACTGGTCAAACAAATCATCGATACGCGGCAATGGATACTTATTCTTAATGGTGACCTTGTTCAAATGGCGGTAATCAATACACATCCGCATAGACCCATCCTTCTTCTTCACAAATAGAACTGGAGCACCCCACGACAATAGACTCGGTCTGATAAACCCCTTAGCCAACAACTCCTCAAGTTGCTCCTTCAACTCCTTCAACTCTTTCAGAGCCAAACGGTATGGGGGAATGGAAATAGGCTGAGTGCCTGGAGCCACACCAATACAGAAATCAATATCACGATCTAGGGGCATGCCGGAAGGTCTGAAGGAAATACATCGGCAAACTCTCAAACCACTGGCACTGAATCAATCGTCGGAGACTCGACGGTGGTGTCCCGCACATAAGAAAGATACGCCAGACAACCTTTCTCGACCATATGTCGAGCCTTTAGGAAAGAAATAACCCGACTGGTTGCACTAACTGAGGAACCCCTCCACTCCAGCATAGGCAACTCGGGCATGGCTAAAGTAACTGTCTTGGCATGACAATCTAGCACGGCATGATAGGGGGATAGCCAATCCATGCCCAGGATAATCTCAAAATCAACCATATCGAGCAGTAGGAGGTCCGCTCTAGTCTCGAATCTACAAAATGTAATCACACAGGACCGATAAATCCGGTCTACCACCACAGAATCACCCACGGGAGTGGACACATAAATAGGAGTGCCTTAGGACTCACGAGGAACATCTAGGAAATGAGCAAATAAGGTTGAAACATATGAATAGGTGGATCCTGGATCAAGTAACACTGATGCCTCTCTACCACATACTGAAATAATACATGTAATCACGGCATCTGAGGCCACTGTATCTGATCAGGCTGGAATAGCATAGAATCTAGCTGGAGCACCGGATGACTGACCTCCGCTGGAATGAATAGGGGCGGCTGAGCTCCCCCTGCCTGGCCTCCACCTGTGGGACGACCTCTACCAGCCTGCCCTCCACCTCTGGGTGGACGAATCGTCGGTGCTGAGAATGTAGGCTGATAACTCTGCTGAACGGCCTTGCCCCGAAACTTGGGACAAGTCCTCCTCATATGGTCTAAATCCCCACAATCATAGCATCTCACCGGTGGCATGGCCTGCTGCCCTGAAGAAGAACCCTGGATAGTTGGGGGACAGTGAGAACCCTCTAGCATGGCACTTAAGTAAGGACTAGAAGACCCCTGATGACCGAAATACCCGCCTGAGGAACCCTGAATGGCTGGTGGACGGTAGGAACTCACCGGCATGGCGCTGAAATAAGGCCTCACTGGAGCACCACAGGAAGGTGGTGGAGGAGATGAATATGGTGCCTACTATGTTGGACTCTACCGAACTGACCTCTACCCCTGGATGGGGCACCTCTGAAATCTCTAGAAAATCTAGCTATCTTATCCTTCTGACTTTGCTCTCTGCCCCTCGATCGATAACCCTCAATCCGGTGAGCTATCTCGACTACAAGCTGATAGGGAGTCCCCATCTCCACCTCTCGGGCCATGTTAGCCCTAATACCTGAGTGCAGCCCAGCTACAAATTTCCGCACTCTCTCAGCATCAGTAGGGAGTATCATAAGGGCATGACGAGACAACTCCGAAAGTCGAGCCTCGTAGTGTGTGACTGACATTTGTCCCTGCTCCAGTTGCTCAAACTGATACCACAGCTCTTCCCTCTTGGAGGGTGGGATATATTTGTCCAGAAATAACTGAGTGAACTGCTCCCAAGTGATAGGAGTGGAACCTGCCGGTCTACCAAGGATATAAGACTGCCACCATCTGCGGGCCCTGCCCTCAAGCTGAAAAGTAGTGAAGTCCACTCCATGGGACTCCAGTATCCTCATGTTGTGCAGTCTGTCCCTGCACCTATTAATGAAGTCCTGGGCATCCTCGCCCATCTCACCTCTGAAGATAGGAGGGTGCAATCGGGTCCATCTATCTAGTAACTTTTGCGGATCACCGTCCGAAGCTGGTCTCAGCTCAGGTGATGCTACTACAGGCTGAGCTCCACCCACGGGCAGTGTACCCGAGGTCTGATATACTACTGCTGCATCTCCAGCGGCTAGGTCAGTAGGGGTCTGAACTCCCCCTCCCGCCTTGGATGTGGTAGAATCCACTGGAAATAAACCGGCCTATGTCATAGTATCCATGAACCGCATCATACCGCCCATGACCTCCTGGAAGCCTGGTGCAATCATGAAATCCATCAGAGCTGGATCTGCTGGGGGCACCTCACCCTGCTCCTTAGTAATGGGATCCTCTGCCGGATCCGCTGGGGGTGCTAACGGAACAACTTTGGGACGCCCTCGTCCCCTGCCTTGGGCCAGTTCCCTCCCCCGGCCTCTACCACGGCCTCGGACAGCGGGGATAGCGGCATCTCCCGGATATGGAACCTCAGCCGAGCGAGTCCTCACCATCTGTGAGAGAATAGAAGAATGAGATTTAGCAAACCATCGACTGCACTATAAAACATGAATAAAGAGAGGTTTCCTAACACCCTATAGCCTCCCAAAGAGAAATACAAATGTCTCTGTATCGATCCGCAAGGACCACCAATAATTACAACCCAAAAGAATAGAATGTCCACTACGTGGGCATGCCAGGAACTGGCATCACAGGTTACGGGCATCTAATAGAAACGAGTATCCAAAAGAAAGTATAAGTTTGCCCTACTGTCTGAAGAAAAGTAATACAAACATAGCAAAAGAAAAGAGGAACTCCAAGGTACTGCTAGATAAAAACTTCAAGGAAAGCAGCTCACCGAGAATTCCACGCCAAATATACGTCAGGGACGAGCTCCGGATGAATACCCGGATGCACCTGCCTCAGAGCCTGTACAATTAAGTACAAAAGCGTAGCATGAGTACATAAATAAATATGTACCCAGTGAGTATCCCGTCTAATCTCGAAGAAGTAGGGACGAAAAGTAGACGTGATACTTACTAGGGTCAAAATTTAAATAACATAATTTAATAAGGGCTAGGCAGGTATAACAGTCGTAGTAATCACAAAGACATAAAATACCAAGTATAATTGTAATTACCTTTGCATGTAAAATTTCACTAGCATATAATGTACTAAATTCCATCTTCACATGAAACAGTTTATACAATTACAACAAAACTCCTAGTAAATTATATAGCACATAGTATGCCGAAAGCGTACGGCCGAAGCGTTGCGAAAATAAAAGTGCACTGCCGAGGGTCGAACTGCTCGAACCATAGATGCATCTATTACCCCGCTCGCGAATCGAACATGCGACGCGGTTGACATAATGGTAGGGATATCCCACTCATGAATCATACATGCGACGCGGGTGCCGTATACATACACAAACTTATCAATATTTAGGGATTTAACAGAGATTATACGTAAGAGCAAGAACTTAAGCAATATAATTTTTGAACATAACTTCCTAATACTCTCATACCAATTCAAGGATAATATGCAACTCAAAATACATTTAGGGACACATGTAAGGCACATAAAAGCATGTTTGTGAGTCTTAAAACTATCCAACACAACATACTAGTAGCTACACATGGACTCTCGTCACTTCGTACGCGCGTAGCCCCCAGAAATAAGGACATGCAATTATTTATAATCACCTATGGGGACAATTCCCTCTTACAAGGTTAGAAAGGGACTCACCTCGTGTAGAACCTACTTTCCGGGACAAGAATGCGCCCGAATCTCCAAACTCGTCTCCCAAGGATCCAAAACTAGTCAAATGTTGCATGAATATATTAATTTAGACTCAAAAGCATGAAATTTCCCTATTTACTTAACAATTTTAGCCTACTTTGAAATATCTCAAAATACACCCCCGGGCCCACATGCTCGGTTCCGGAAATTTTCGAAGGAAACACTTACCCATAACCTATGGATCATTAAGGTATAGTTTTTGTATGATTCCATTGAAAATTCCTTGGTAATTCTCCGAATTTTCATAAAACCTAGGTTTTTATTCTAACCCATAATTTTCCACTAATTAGTGTGTTAATATACCTAAAAATCCATGTATTCAACTTAAATTATAGTAGGAATCACTTACCTCACAGTTGCTAGGTGAAATCTCCTCTTTGAAAGCTCCCAAAATCGCCCCAAGTGAAGAAAAATGGCTAAAAAGGTACTATGTCCCGTTTAAAACCAACACTGCCCAGCTGCCCCTTGTATGCGATCGCAGCAGGGGCAGTGCGATCCCGATGGTCAACTGGCGAGGGCCCCCTGATGGCCTATAGTGCGATCGCGGAAGGGGACATGCGATCACGGGGGAGGGGGATGCGATCGGAGAACAACAGCTGGGCCAGGCCACAACTTTACCCAGTGCGAACGCAAGCAAGCCTATGCGATCGCACAGGGCATTTTTCTACCTTGCCAACTCCTTCTATGCAATCGCGTGCGTTCACCTGCGATCGCACAGAAGGAAACCAGACTGTCAAAATCTAGTGTTTTGAAATTAGCTCCGAGGGGTCCGGAACTCACCTGAACCCCTCGGGACCCCGCCAAAGGCATTGGCAAGTCTGTATTCATGATACGGACTCGCTCGAATTTTTGGAACGTGAAAAACACAACGGAACTAAGAACCCGACCCCAAAACCAAATTGAATCAAACTTTGAACTTCAAGTTCTAGAATTCGCTTTCAATGTGCCGAACCTACCTATACTACTCGGAATGAGGTCAAATTTTGCGACCAAGTCATAAATGACATAACTGAACTATTCCTGATCTCGAAATTCCGTTCGGACCTTGATAACACAAAAACATGTCCCGAACCACAATATGAACTTAAGGAAACTCTTATTTCGCTATTGGGCGCCGAAACGCTTCCGGGTCATCCAAAACCCATTTTGAACATACGCCCAAGTCCGGAATCATCATACAAAGATATCGGAATTGTCGAAACTCGATTCTGAGGTCGCTTACTCAAAATGTTGATCGAAGTCAAACTTGGCCTTAAAGGCCAACCTTAAGGAACCAAGTGTTCCTGTACCATTCCAAACTCTTCCAAATCCCGAGCCACCCGTCCCCACAAGTCATAAATGATTAAAAGCAACTACGGGAAGTCTTATTTAGGGGAACAGGGTCCTAAAACGCAAAACGACCAGTCGGATCGTTACAACTATAAATAAATTGGCCATTGAATCCCTTTAAGGCATCACCTTTCAATACTATTCCCTTTCTTCTTCTACCCCTTCAAAGTTTTTCGAGATTTCACTGGCCATATTCGGGAGGCTAATGCAGTAATTTTCCGGCGAAATGAGTCGGTTTCACGGTGGCGGCCCCACCAAGAGTCGTCGATATTTGCCACAAATCTTAGTGGAATTGGCCATATTGGCGGTTTCTAATGTAGTGTCAGCAGATCCTTATGTTTATTCTTCTCCTCCACCTCCACCATACGAGTACAAGTCACCACCACCTCCGTTATCCTTCTCCGCCACCACCTTATGTGTACAAATCTCCGCCTCCTCCATCACCTTCTCCCCCACCACCATATGTGTATAAATCACCACCTCCTCCTTCGCCATCTGCCCAGCTACCATATGTGTACAAGTCTCCCCCACCTCCATCACCTTCACCCCCACCGCCTTATGAGTATAAATCTCCACCTCCTCCTTTGGCTTCTCCCCCGCCACCATATGTGTATAAGTATCCTCCACTTCCATCACCTTCACCACCACCGCCTTATGTGTATAAATCACCACCTCCTCCTTCGTCATCTCCCCTGCCCCCGTACGTGTACAAATCTCCTCCTCCACCATCACCTTCACCACCACCTCCATATTATTTTAAGTCGCCACCTCCACCTTCATCATCACCTCCACTACCATATTGTTATAAATCTCCGCCACCATCCTCGACATCACCACCTCCACCATACTACTATAAAGTTCCACCACCTCATTCACCTTCACCTCCGCCACCTTATTATTACAAGTCTCCGCCTCCTGCATCACCATCACCACCACCACTATACTATTATAAGTTCCCACCACCACCTTCTAAGTCACCACCTCCCCCATACCATATTATTATTCCTCACTACCACCACCAAAGAAATCACCCCCGCCACCATATCACTATACTTCCCCACCACCACCAGTTAATTCTCCTCCTCCACCATATTACTATTCCTCACCACCACCACCCAAGAAATGACCTCCTCCCCCATATCACTATAGTTCATCACCGCCACTAGTTAAGTCTCCTCCTCCACCATATTACTATTCCTCACCACCACCGCCCAAGAAATAACCTTCTCCGCCATATTATTATTTTTCTTCACCACCACCAAAGAAATCACCACCGCCACCATATCACTACTCTTCCCCACCACCACCAGTAAAGTCACCTCCAACTCCATACTACTACACCTCCCCATCACCACCAAAGAAGTCTTCTCCCCCACCATACTATCACACTTCACCGCCACCACCTACTCATTACTATCCTCCACATCATCATTTGGTAGTCAAGGTTGTCGGAAAGGTCTACTGTTTTAGATGCTATGATTTAAAATATCCAGAAAAGTCTCATGGCAAGAAGCACCTGAAAGGTACAATCTTTATACATTGCATGCCCACTCTCTTTATTTACTTTTAACTTATCATCAAAAATTTATTTTACTATATATTTTCCTTTTTGTTGCTTAATTGATAAAAAGGAATAAGAATAATTAAGTAAAGTTAGAAAAAAATAGTTTTTATCATGTGATCAAAAAGTTAATTTTATATTATGAAAAGATAAATTTAGTTCTAAGGTTGAGACATATAAGTTAGCAAGGTTCAATCCTCAATTGTATACATAATCATGATTGATTAAAAATATTATCGTGTTTTATTTTTACAAGCTTTAGCCGATAACATCCATTAGAGTTGGAATAACTACCTATCAAAAACTCATGAAGGAAACTCATCCCTGTGAATCTGAACCTCATGAACACTACTCAAAAATTCCCCCAAAACCACCTGATGGACAAGAACAAATCCCTCCAAACCAAGAACAGATGGACAGACAACAAATCTCATCATACAAAGATGCAATAATTTCATCGAACAACTTAGTGTTCAGCCAATCGACAAGTGCATTCAATATGGACCTAACAACCAATTTTCAAGACACAATGGCAACTATCAGAACCCTTCTCCCTTATTGATCTAGGGGAGGACTACTACATTATCAAATTCAAGAAAAGAAAAAATCTAGAAAAGGCTCTCCACCAAGGCCCTTGGTTCATCAACGGACACTATCTTTCCGTTATAAAATGGAAACCAAATTTTATGGCAACTAAAGAAAAACTAACCTCCTCTGCCATCTGGGTTAGGTTGCCACAATTAATGACGGAATTATACGATAGAAAACTATTACAAAAAATTGGAAATTCCATTGGTCGATTACTGAAAATTGATGCTTGCACATCTACCACAATAAGAGGTAGATATGCAAGACTTTGTGTCGAAATTCCCTTGGACATTCCAGTTGCCCCATTCATCTTCATAGGGGTTCTAAACAAGTTATACATTATGAGGGTGGTAATCTACTATGCCTTAAATGTGGTCGTCTGGGTCATCCAACCATCACTTGCATGCATGTACAAGAAGTCAGTGCAGATCATTCAACCAATAACCCTCCCAAGTCCAAACAAACAATGGAGTCTCAAAAAGGAGAATGGCAAACGGTCAACTTTTGCAAGAACAGAAGAAATTCGAAGAACAAAAAAAGGAATTAGCTCTACTACCTAATCAAACAAATCCAATGTTAGGTATGTCTGTAAATCTTTACAATGCAAACACTGGAAAGTATATCGACACAAAAACTCTTCAATACAAGGTCAAGGATGCAAAAAACTTTGCTGAAAAAATGAATACTAGTAAAACCACTACTATCACCCAAAATCACTTCTCTATCCTGTAAGAGGAACACATGGTTTTGGATATTAACAAAAATAAAAATAAAATAAAAAATAATAATTCCACTCAAGATAATTTCCACGTGGAGGACAATAGACCTGATGTGGATATGCAAGACTTTTGCATGCGAGACAAATTCGCAATCCACCACTGTAGCATGCAAATAGATACTAACGAGGCTATTAGTAATCTAAATGAGACCCCTAATCCTACTCATCAAAATAATAATCAAGTAAAAAATCCTAACAAAACCAACTTTACAAGTAACAATCCAACTTGAGAGATTTCACAATCTGAGCAACAAAAGCATGCATGCCATTTGGCCCTATCCCTCCCAACTGACCTACAAATGGCAGCACACCCTAAATACGACAAAGATCCAAAAACCCTCCAAATTCTCCCTATAAATATAGCATCCGACCAATTAAATAACATGCACGGAAACACTCCAATCATTGAACCTACAACCAATCCTCTATCTCCTCTCCCTAGCCCCCCCTCCACGCCTGTTGGAAGCTCATTAAATACCAAAGATCAAGATCAAAATGCCCAGAATCTCATCTGCCCTAAAGAGGAGACACAGATTAATCTCCATACTCATACAACTTACTAACCAAACAATGGAGAATATTCACAACGCGCCACCTCAACCTCAAGTGATTTATGTCCAACCCACACAAGCCCACGATTATCACCCACTATCCTGGATAGAACTGGGATTAATGGGACAGGCAATATCCTTCAACATTCAAGTGAATGGAAGGAGACAGTTGTGATTCTCCAAAACGCTCAATTCTTAGCTCAAATAGTATCAGAGGGGATGGGTCTAGCCATGAGCAACAATATAAACCAAATGTGGCTCAACAGCATCCTACAACCTCTGGCTCCCTCAATGAACCCAAATCTTGTCCATACAATGGTTCAACAATGGAACATGCCCCCACACTTCAACACCTTCCAACCACAAAATATCCTTCCAGACCTTCATTTCTTTCCATCTGAGATGCTGACTCAGTTGAACCCTATCTTCATGCCCTGGGAAGCCAACAACCAACCTCAAGGCCAAGCGGTGAACCAGGAGATCCCACATGCAGCACCCCCATACCCACATGCAATACCAGAACAAGACCACATAGAGGCATAAATGGAGGAGGAGCCCATAAATCTAGCCTTAGAACAAGTCCTCGAATTCTCAAACCTAGACGGGGTAAAGGTATTCTTATTCCGGGAGATGCAGGAGAAGAGGCATGTAATCAGTTGTCCTCTAGGTCTATACAGATGCTCAATGGATATAAGGCCTCCTCATGATCCAACTGTGGGGAACAGAGCCATGATATTGGTACCTTCATTGAGGAGAAACCCAATTTTCCCAGGAGGGGTGAGGGAGATGGAGAGGCAATGAACCAACCACAAAACCGTCCAATGAATTATCCAACTAATATAATAATTTAGAACATCAGGGGGGGTAACAATAATAACTTTCGTAAGAACTTCAGGGAGATGATTGATACTCACTATCCTTGCATGGTTACTTTGCTGGAAACTAGGCTGATCAACCATGAAAATTGGCTAGAGGATTTTGGTTTTAGTGAACTCATTGAGGTTCCAGCTGATGGTCAGTCTGGGGGCATGGTGGTGATGTACAAGACTGATGTGGTAACTGTCCAAAACTTCACACGTAGGAACCAAGAAATTCATGCTTCCATTGAGGTACTACCAATTCAAAAATCTTGGTTTTTTACATCTATTTCTGCAACTACCAATTATCAGTCTAGAAACTCCTTATGGAATAATCTTGAACATATTGCTAATAATTATGATGGTTCTTGGTTAGTTGGAGGTGATTTTAATGATATACTAGGTTCCCATAAAAAAATAGGGGGTAGACCAATAAATAAAAATATAGTACAATTTTTGTATAACAAATTAGATAATTGTAACCTTATAGACGTTGTAGATTCACTTGGTCCAACCATAGACATAAAAATAGGGGCTTGATAATGGAAAGTCTTGACAAGGCTTTAGGAAATCAGGAATGGTGTGACACCTTCCCAAATTTCTCGGTCACACATTTGCCTAAAACTCATTCAGACCATAACCCCCTTTTAATTAATTTAATTCCTAGGACTAGAAGTAATCATAACCAACCCTTTAGACTCGAGACTTTCTGGTGCAAGCATCCTGACTTTCATAATCTTGTTAAGGATAATTTGTCAGATAAGGACTATATTAAATCTAGTAATTTCTTTAGAAATTGTTTGAAGCAATGGAAAATCAAAACGTTTGGAGACATTACAGGAAATAATGGAGGCTCTTAGCTAGATTAAATAGTATTCAAAATTCAAAAAAGTACGCCACTAGTTTATTTCTACAAAATCTTGAGAGAACCCTAAATCAGAACTACAATGATCTATTAAAAATAGAGGAAGATTAATGGAAACTAAGGTCTAGGATCATGTGGTTAAACGAGGGTGATGCGAATACAAATTTTTTTCATATATCTGCCTCCATTAGGAGAAGAAAAAATAGGATAATATACTTCAAAGATGAGGAAGACAATTGGATAAACGACCATTCTATTCTCACTACCATATATCTAATTACTTCTCCAGAATCTTTACCACTTCCCTTGAGTGCTCTCACCTATCTAATGTGAATATCTCTAATACAAGCAGCAACATCACTGACTTGAGCCCTTTAGATGACCCATTACTGGATAGTGAGATCAAAAAAGCTATATTTTCCTTTAAATCTTTTAAGGCCCCGGGACCTGATGGATTGCATCCTTTTTTTTTTAGCAAAAGTATTGGAACATAATAGGACAATCTCCATTAACACGTGCCATGACATTTTCAAGAATCAATCTATTCCTAGAGATTTAAACAAAACTTACATCTGCCTAATCCCACCAAATGCCAATAATATTAAAAATTTCCGGCCTATTGGACTATGCAAAACTATTTATAAAACAATCACGAAAATATTGGCTAACCGTTTAAAACCATTCTTAGACAATTTAGTTAGTCCCTTTCAATCAAGTTTTATGAAAAATAGACGGGCTATGGATAATGCCATTGTCATTCAAAAAATTGTCTCAAACCTTAGGAAATTAAAGGGAAAACAAGGTCACATGATATTAAAAATAGATTTGAAAAAAGCTTTTGACCGAATAGAATGGTCCTTCATTTTCGGTGCATTAAAATTCTTTAAATTTCCTCCTAAATTCACAAATATTCTAATGAACTGTATTTCTACAAGCTCTATATCTATCTTAGTTAATGGACATGCCACAAATTATTTTGAGCCTAGTAGGGGCATTAGACAGGGAGATTCTTTATCGCCATACATTTCCATTCTTTGTCTAATTACTCTCAAGGAACATAGAATATCAAATGTATATGTGCAGATGGGACCCTATTACTATAGGCTGGAATAGTCCTCAATTTACTCATCTATTTTTGCAGATGATCTTACCTTTATGACCAAGGCAAATGCTAAATCTTGTGACTCCATAAAATCAACCCTTGACTTATGTTGTTCCTTATCGGGACAAAAAATTAATTATGCTAAGTCTAAATTACTCCTATCAGGAAATTGTTCTCCTATTCTCACCAAAACAATCACCCACAAGCTTGGGATAAAAAAAAGTGACACATTTGGAACCTACTTAGGTTTCCCAATCCACTCAAATTACCCCAAACCCAAAGATTACCTCTTCATAATTGATAAGATAAGAACAAAGCTAGCCTCTTGGAAGACTAGGAATTATAAACATAGCGGGCCGTACAACTCTAGCACAGTCCTGTCTTAATTCAATCCCAAACTACCAAATGCAATACACTTTGTTACCAAAAAAAATAATAAATAACATTCACAAAATTCAACGAGACTTCATTTGGGGATCAAATGAGAATAAAAGGAAAATGCATCTAGTAAAATGGAGGGATGTATGTCAACCAAAGGCATCAGGACGTCTTGGCATTCATGGTGCATATAATAAAAATATTGTCAACCTAACTAGCCTAGTATGGAGACTAATACTCATCCAGCCTCCCCATGGGCAAACCTAATAATTATAAAATATGGTAAAAAAATTCTCTCTAACAAACAACTCCATGATATGGAAAGCCATTCTTAAAGGCTGGCAAATTTGTAAAAAAAGGCTCTCTTGGGAGCTTCATTTAAACTCCAAAATCAACATTTGGGATACCAAGTGGATTTCCAACTCTTCAACACTTAGAGAATCCATAATAGGGCCTATAATAATGGATACTTATAATACTAATATTAAAGATATCTACTCCAATAAGCAGTGAAATTTTTCAAAACTATCCATCCCTATCCCTGAGGATGTCCAAAACAAGATCCAACAAGTCTATATTCATCACAGGGGGAAAATTCAAGACACTGCCATATGGACTCTAACCCCTAAAGGCATGTTCACCAGCAAAAGTTGTCATAGTATATTAGAACCTTTAGAGGAAAACAATCAAGTATACAAGTGGATATGGTCCCTCTCATGTCCTAACAAAATTAGATTTTTTTATGGCTTTGTCTTCACAACAGACTCCCCTTGCAGAAACTACCTCGCACGAGTGGGTATCAATATAGACCCTACGTGCTCTATGTGTAATCAAAGGAAAGAAGAAACACCAAAGCACATCTTTCTAACATGTGACACTACAAAAAAATTGTGGGGTAACTTAGGGATTAAAAACAATCAAGTGCCTTCTCAAGGCCACTGGATCTCTTTTCTAAAGGAACAAAAAATTTCTACTAAGCTAAGGCATCTAATTTGGGTCAACTTATTACCCTTCACCCTATGGGAAATCTGGACTAATCGGAATTAAATAATATCCACAATTTGAAAGAGTCCGTGCAAATAAATAATATTATCCCGAAAACTTTAGAAGACAAGATGCTAACGGAAAAAAATCCATTACCTACCCAAACACAAACAATCTACACGAAATGGCATCCTCCGCCTAAGGGTTGGTACAAACTAAATGTTGACGCAAGCCATGGAAAATAAAAAACTATGCTTGGAGGAGTTTTTTGCAATGCAGCTGGCAATTGGATCGTAGGATTTACAAAAAATTCAAGAGCAAAGGGGTCCTTAGAAGCAGAACTCAAGGAAATAAAGGAGGGAATTAAAACAGCTCAAGAATGGAATCTATTTCCAACAAATTGAAACGGACTGCGTGGAGGTGATCCAAAACATACAGGGTGACAAATTAATTTGTAATAACATTGCTTAATTTTGCAGGTCACAAATGCACCTAGAGAAGGTGATAATCCTCTAGCACACATTTAGAGAATGCAACAAGGTGGCACATATGATGGCTAAGAAGGGCAGCGTTGCAGGAAGAAGGAAGAAATGTTTTGTGTAAGTTCCTGAAGTAATTAGAAATTATGTTAGTTATGATAAAAACAATGATGTTTATTTTGTTAAAGTATTAAATAGTGATGCTTGCAATACTCTAGAAAGCGTAGGAAATCAGTGTGTGATGTCAAGCACACTGGGTAACAATGCTGTAACAAACTATGTTTAGTCTTTAATTTATGTATTTCCTTTATGCTAAAAAAAACATATAAGTTAGCAGTTTAATTAATTTTAGTGTTAATTAATATATTATTCTTTCTCTTTTCATGAACAGGCATTGTAGTTAACGTAATTTGTAAGGCCGGTGACAAGAAAACTGTGAGTTATGGTATCACAAAGATCAACGGCAAATTTAACATTACTGTTGAAGGATTTGAATATGTCAAATATGGAGCAAAGGCTTGCAAGGCTAAACTACACAATGCTCCAAAAGATTCAAATTGTGACATTCCTACAAACCTTCATTGGGAGTAAAGGGTGCTAACCTTAAAGTGAAGTCAAAGAATTATTATGAAGTTGTACTTTATGCAAAACCATTTGCTTATGGCTCTAAGGCACCTTATTCAAAATGCACAAAACCTATGCCAACGCATGCTCCATACTACTATAAATCTCCTCCACCTTCATCGCCGACTTATATTTACAAGTCACCACCTCCTCCATCACCAACATATGTTTATAAGTCACCACCTCTCCCAACCCCGACATACGTTTACAAATCTCCGCCGCTACCAACTATGTCTCCACCATCTCCTTATTACTACAAGTCTCCACCTCCACCATCACCAAAACTTACTCCTGTATACTATTATATATCACCACCACCTCCATCACCATCATCTCCACCTCCTTACTATTATAAATCTCCTCCACCGCCATCACCTTCTCCTCCTCCTCCATATCACTACAAGTCGCCACCACCCCCATCACTATCACCTCCACCATCATACTACTATAAGTCAGCACCACCTCCATTCCATCACCACCCCCGTCTTATTATTACAAGTCTACACCTCGACCATCACAAAAACCTACACTTGTATACTATTATCAATCACCACCACCCCCGTCGCCATCACCTCCACCTCCTTACTATTACAAATCTCCTCCACCGCCATCACCTTCTCCTCCTCCATATTACTACAAGTCGCCACCACCCCCATCACCATCACCCCCACCACCGTACTACTATAAGTCACCACCACCATCATCCCATCACCACACCCACCTTATTACTATAAGTCTCCTCCTCCACCATCTCCATCACCACCCCCGCCCTATTACTACAAGTCACCTCCACCACCATCACCATCTCCTCCACCCTATTACTATAGTCACCACCACCTCCTTCGCCATCACCTCCACCTCCATATCACTACAAGTCTCCTCCTCCATCGTCGTCTTCTCCTCCACCTCCATACTATTACCACTCTCAACCTCCACCAGTAAAGTCTCCTCCTCCTCCCTATTACTACAACTCACCTCCTCCACCCGTGAAATCACCACCTCCGCCAGTATACGTTTATGCTTATCCGCCACCTCCTATCCACTACTAAGTATTTCTAGGAGCTCAGCCATTCTCCATAATCAATCAAGTGAGTAGCGTTTAAATTGTGTATTTTTTCTCTTCATATGAAATCAACCTTTTGATTTTTCTTTTCTTTGAATTAAGTTCTAATATTATATTTCATTGTTTGTTTTCAGATTTTAATTTGAAGGACAAAATAAATGCTGGCTTCTTGAGGAAAAGATTCAAACATCAATGGCACAAAGCAATTAATTTATGGAATAAGATACTCAACTATTCAATTGAAGGATTGATTCTTATTGCACATTATTCTCTAGTGCATTCACGTGGACAAGGCTACAATAACTTTGATTCTTCATATATAGAGTTTGTTTTTTAGTAATTTATTGTTGTATTGAGGATGTCCTCATTTTATTAATTTCCTATTAGTTATTGCAAGTTGTTTTCTTGTAATACCTTGGTGTACTTAGTGCACAAATTAATAAGAAGATCAGTTTCGTTATATTCACTGCCTTACTTTTTCTTTTTGGGTAACAAACAATTTGGTTTTATCCTTATATATAAACAAATTGAAAATGAAAACATTAATAATTATTTTAAGATCTTTTCACAGTTTTAAGGTAGAAGGAGTTCAAGATATATATAAGTAATACACATCTGTAGTATGTAAATTTTATGTTTACAAGTTGACCAATGATTGTCTGATGATTATACCATAATCTGTTCGAAGTTGACATTTGATTAACATTAATATACTAAAATTATATTTTTCAACTATTATTATGGGGGCAACTATATTGTGTAAATTTTCCCCGAACACTAGACAAAGAACGTAATTTTAATATTCCTTCAAATAGAGCAGACGATACCTAATTTACAAGACCATTTCAAGTGAAAAATTATAACTTCAGTAAATTTATTATCTAACTATGTGATGACCCGAAAAGTCATCTTATGTTTTAGAACTCAATTATGCGTTATCAAGCTTTAAACACCTCATTTTATCCCTCATCAATTTGCGTGCACAGTCCGGACGTATTTTCGAAACACTTTTATGTTAAAAACTGAGAAAAAATAAAATTTTTTGCCTTAAAACTTCATTTGAGTTGGCTTCGGTCAATATTTTTAGTAATCAGACCCGGATTCATATTTTGACGGTCCCGGTAGGTCCGTACCGTGATTTGGGACTTGGGTGTATGCCTGGAATCGAATTCGGAGTCCCTAGCCAGAGATATCGGACTTTGTCGAAATTTTAAAGTTAAAGGCTTAATGAATTTGGAATGTTTGACCAGCGTTTGAATTTTTGGATAACGGGTCCGTATTTTGGTTCCGGAACCCGGTAAAGGTCCAATACCATATTTATGATTTGTCTGTGAAATTTAGTGAAAAATGGAGTTGGTTTGACGCGCTTCGGATGTCCGGTTGTGAAAATAGAAGTTTCAATGTTTTCTTGAAAATTTCATTTGATTTGGTGTTCAATTCGTAGTTGTTATTTTTGCAAATTGATCACGCGAGCAAGTCTGTATGATATTTTTAGACTTATGTGCTCCCTGTTTTTCCCATTTCTGCTTCATTCTTGTATGGTTCAGCTCTTTGGTGTTGCGTTGGGTTGATTTTTTCGAGTTTGGAGTGGTTGTGGAGAGAAATGAGACACTTAGTCTCTTAAGTTGGTGATTTAGTTGGAATAGTCAAGCGGAAGTTGACTTATATGTAAATGATCTCGGAATGTGGTTTTTATGGCTCGAATAGCTTCATTAGGTGATCTGGGGCTTAGGAGTGTGTTCGGAATGTCATTCGGAGGTCCGGAGTAGAATTAAGCTTGAATTGGCGAAATTGGATTTTAAGCGATTTTCGGTCGGTAGTGAAAAATTAGCTATCAGGGTTAGAATGGAATTTCAGAAGTTGGAACAGGTTCGTAGTGTCATTTGGGATGTGTGTGCAAATTTTCAAGTCATTCGGACGTGGTTTGGGTGGTTTCGACATCGTTGGCGAATTTCAGAAGTTTAGAAATCCTTAGGCTTGAATTTTTGATTTGATTTGGTGTTTTGATGTTATTTTGAGTGTTCCGAGGGTTCGATTAAGTTGGTATATTGATATATGACTTGTTGGTACTTATGGTCGGGATCCCGAGGGGCTCTGGATTGATTTCGGATGATTTTTGGAAGGTTGGGAGTTGGAAATGCAACAAATTGGCTGCTGGTGCAGGCCTTCTGATGTGTATGAACTCGTGAGAGCGTAAGGATTCTAGTTTTGTAGTTTTTATTGAAATTCGAGACGTGGGCCCGGGGGTCGGGTTTGGCCAATTTCGAGATTTTTTATGTAAATTGGTTATTTTCGAGTGGGCTTTTTTCCTTTAGCATATTTTGATGATATGAATCTGTTTGATTAGATTCGGGGCGCGTTGAGGCCGAGTCGAGTGGGTAAAGGCATCGCGGAGTAGTTTTTCATCCAGTTTGAGGTAAGTAACGAACGTAAATCTATACCTGAGGGTATGAAACCCCGGTATTTCGTATTATTTTGATAAATGAGGTGACACACATTGTAGGTGACTGGCGTATGGGCGTGCACCGGTAGGGATTGTGACTTGGTCAGTCCCGTAGCGACTATTAAGCCGCGTATTTGATTTGAAATCTTATGACATTCCGTATTTTAGAAATTTATACTATATTTTGGGTTGTATGCCATGTTTGGGGCCTTGTGCCGACCTGTTTGGACCCTCAGGGGTGTTTTACTACTATTCTCACACTATTTTTGATAGAAATTATAATGTCAGTCATGATTTATGCTCGTTCATTGTTCATTAATGTTTATCACCCTGTTTTCAAACAAGTGAAAAATATTTTTGGGCTGAGTCCCCGTGATTTGTGATGAGTTGATCGAGTGGCTTGTGAGGGTGATGACTGAGTGAGGCTGAGAGCTGGATGGTGAGGATAGTGATGGATCAGGATGCACGCCGCAACTTTATATGTATATATATATATATATATATATATATATATATATATATATATATATATATATATATATATATATATATATATACATATATATATACTGGATCGGGCTGCACGCCGCATCGAGATATATTGGATTGAGCTGCACGCCGCAGCGATATATATATCGGATCGGGCTGTACGCCGCAGCGATATAGCGTTTGAGCTGAAGGAGCCCCTCCTGAGTCTGCACTCCCCTAGTGAGCACAGTCGACT
Organism: Nicotiana knightiana; assembly: GCA_005239525.1. Classification (NCBI taxonomy): domain Eukaryota; kingdom Viridiplantae; phylum Streptophyta; class Magnoliopsida; order Solanales; family Solanaceae; genus Nicotiana; species Nicotiana knightiana. The sequence goes on along the minus strand of ML394264.1, from coordinate 13,363 downwards.
ATTTATGGATCGGGCTGCACGTCGCAGCGGTTATTATATGGTACCTATTGAGCGTGAGTGCCGAGTGTGAGGGTTGATTGACGAGAGTTGAGTCACGAGTCACTGAGAGGCTTGCCCGAGAGTGACACTATGACCGAGGGGCTTATTTGTTATGAAACTACTGTTTTCACTCTTCTTTACATTTTAGCCTCTAAACGATAAATGTTAAACCAATATTTTATATGATATTTGTAAAGGGAAAACTGGAGTTTTTATGAAAGTTTCGGAACGTAGATTCCTGACTTGATTTATTATTTTGCAGTGATATTTATTATATGATTTTACATGATTTTAAAAGCTCGTCACTGCACCCAAGTCCTTATTTATATTTGTTACTTACTGAGTTGGTATAATCACGTTACTCCCTGCACCTTGTGTGCAGATCCAGGTGCCCGGATCGAGTGAGATTTGATTATTATCAGTGGAGCATTTTTCGGAGACTGTGAGGTAGTTGCACGGCGTTTGCAACCCCACCCTTCTCCTCCTCATCTTGTTGATATTTACATTTTCCTAGACTTGTTGTATTAAGGAAAGTGTGTCAGATTATGTGTTCCATTTAGTTGCTCATGACTGTTGACTCCAGGTTTCGGGGATATTATTTGGATGTTTTCATTGATTATTCACATTTGTGAAATATTAAAAGTGGAAGATTTATGATAAATCGCTTTATTGATTTAAATGGAAAGTTTCTTGTATTATGTATAGTAAATTGGCTAGCCTAGTACTACGATAGGCGCCATCACGACTAGTTTAGATTTGGGGACGTGACATGTGCATAGTTGGTTTAGAGCCCCGAGGGCTTAGGTAAGTTTCAGATAGACTATAGAGTGAGTTGGACTTAGAACATTTGATGGTGTCTGCAATTTCTGAGAACTGGCCTCTGATCTCGCATTTGCGGGATTAGAGTTTGCATTTGCGAGCCATTTCATCGTATTTGCGAAGAGTGTCTGGGTTAGCATAAGTTAGCATTTTCGATCATGGGGTCGCATTTTCGGAAGGCCAGTGTTCGCATTTGCGATGGGAGCTAGGGAGGGAGATTCTTCGCATTTGCGATCACTGGGTCATATTTGCGGTCAAGTCAGTGTTCGCATTTGTGAACTTTTCATCACTAATGCGATGATTGCAGAGGTGTGAGAGTCTTCGCAAATGTGATGGATTTCTCGCATTTGTGGGCTTTGCATTTGCAAAGCCTAGGTCGCAAATGTGACATATGCAGATGAACAAAATATGACTTAGACGAGATTTTTGGTTCATTCTTCAAATTTTCAAAACCTAAAACCTTAGAGGCGATTTTTCCAAGACTCCTTGTTCCCAAAATCATTGGTAAGTGATTTTAAACTAGTTTCTTTCAATCTTTCACTACTATTCCCAAGATTTCAACCTAAAATCTAAAGTTTTCATGGCGGAATTAGGGTTTTTGGGTAGAACTCAAATTAAGGTCAGATTCCAAAACAAATTACATAACCAGATTCGGGGGTGAATGAGTAATCGGGTTTTTGCCTGAATTCGGGGTTTGGACCAAGCGGGCCTGGGTGTTGACTTTTGTTGACTTTTTCAATAATGACTTAACTTGAATTCTTTACAATCATGGGTAGTTCATAAGGCTTAAATTGAGTCGTTTGGTTGGTAATTTGCTAGATTCTATTGGTTCGGAAGCTTGTGTGAAAGGAAAATCCGTGATTGAGCTTTGAGTTTGATCATTGGAGCGAGGTAAGTGTCGTGGTTAATAGTGACTCGAGGGAATATGAATTGTTTGCCCAATTGCTAATTGTTTTGATATTGGGTACGATTAGGAGTGGCAAATGTGTTGTTTGGCTGAGTTTGGATTGGTCAAAATGGGTTGCACTAATAATTGGGTTAATGCCCAACCCAACCCAAAGTTTAGTTGGGTCAAAATGGGCTGGGTCAAGATAGGCTAAACATGGATCACAGCCCAACCCGCCCAACTTGACCCAAATATTTACAATAAATTTTCAATAAGTCTCTTCCAATTTGATCCCTCTAAATAGTCTTTGGACACAATGAATACTAATACAAGATAAATTTTTTTTGAAATTGAGTAATGATGAATTTAATTATTTAGATGAATTTAAAAGCAAATTTTTTTTTTCATTTTCTAGATGCACTACAATTATTTCATTTAGGGGTTTCATTTAAGCAAATAGTTGTGTACAGCAGCAATAGCTAATCGTTGTCACTAATTTTTAAACACTACTACTATACAGAGATTACTCCAAGTAACATATATATGAGAAAAATGTAATAATATCCTCGCAGAAAGTCATCAACTTTAAATTTAAACTATATTTACTATAAACACCAAACCATATGTAGGGTGTTGGTAATTAATATGAGAATATCAGTGAATAGACACCCAAAATGCACCAGAAATTTATCATCAACAGAAAAGTAACAAGTAACTTATAGCAGGAATCCTGTAAATTTTGGATAATGACTCACTTCCATCTCTTGAACTTGTGTTTTCCAAACATGCCATGTTTCGAGTAGAGAAAAGACATCTTTATGATCTTGAGAAGAAGTCAATCACGATAAGTCGCCTCGTTGCTCTACATCCACAATTTTAAGTAAAAATTGTAGCGGCAATTTTCTCCACATCTATTGCAATGTCATGCTCTTCAGAATCATCACAAGCTAAAAATAAGAAAATTTAAAAAATTGTAAAACCACAAGAAAGTTCATAAAATAAAATACACATGTTACTAATTACAATGTACCTTGATGCCCATAAATCCAATCTCTAGAACACAACTTAGCTTCTGCATTCTCCGGTTGAATAGAACTCTGGAATTTGCCAACAACTCGACCACCAACACTAAAGGCTGACTCGGATGCAACTGTGCAAGGTATACTTAACACGTCACGAGCCATCAATGAAAGTTCAGGATACTTACTCCTATTATCTTTCCAAAATGTAAGCACGTCTAAATTTTCATTTCCTTTGTGAACTAATACAGGCTCTTCCAAGTATAAATCCAATTGTGTCTTTTCTAAACTATACTCAGAAGGACTTTCAAACATGTCAAATTCATCCATTTCGTCCATTATTTCATTATAACATCCATGACTACTACTTCCAAGAATTCCAACATCCGATATTGTCGTGTATTCTTTAAACAACCTATGCAAATTATCCTCAACAATCTTAACTTTTTCATTGCAAGTCAAAGGATCAAGTTTTGAGAAGCAAAACTTTATCAATTTTAACTTATATCGAGGATCAAGGGCGACCGCCATAGAAGCAATTGGACTATAGTGGTCTTGCCAATATTTTGTAAATTTCTTCTCCATTTCCATAGCCATCGCCTTAATATTAGTATCCTCACTACCTATCTCTTCCTTTATCAACATATGAATCTTCCAAACTTTATGAAAATATAAATTGACGGTAGGATAATGGCTCCCTGAAATAGTGTAGTGATTTCATAAAAAGGCCTTAAAAACTTAGCAATTGTTTCAGCTTTAACCCAATCCTCATCTGAAGGACAACATATAAAATCTTTGTCAAGTATCTTAAAGTCAGAAAATGCTCGACGACAAGGAAAAGCGCTATCAAGCATCAAATATGTATAATTCCACCTTGTAGACACGTCTTTACGCACTTTTCCTGTCAACTTTAAACCAAGATTCTTGATACACTCAATAAATTTTACAATCCTTGACTCAGGACATTTAATATATTTTATACTTTCTCTAATGTTAAAAATATCACCCTCTATTATTTTCAAACCTGCTTTAACAATCAAATTCAAAATATGGTTTGCACACCTGATATGGACAAAGTCTCCATCACAAAGCAAAGAATCCACCAGCTTAAAATGCTCAATCAAGCAACCCACAACACCATCATTATAACTTGCATTATCTAAAGTTATAGAAAATATTTTCTTTCCCATTCTTTCAATAGATTAATCAACTTTGGACCCAAAATAGCACCACTATGAGGAGGAGGCACATGACGAAAGATTAAAACTCCCTTTTGTAAAACCCAATTCAAATCAACATAGTGTGCAGTAACACAAATATATCCATTTTATGTAATTGATGACCATGAATCAGATGTCATCTTAATTCTATTTGGAATAGCTTCAAGCTCATTTACCATCTCTTTTTTATCATGATATAATTTAAGCATATCAAATTTTGCGGTATTTCTTGAAATGGTTTTAACCGCAGGATTCAAGAACGCATGCACTTCTCTAACCCCTTCATATTCCACATAACTAAATGGCAAGTTATGTCTAACTATAGCCTTAGCTACAACTTCACGATATTCTTTATGATCAATTGGCGTACCTTGATGTGATGCTTCAATTTTGTGCTTAGCTAGATGTCGCTTTAAATTTGTTGTTCTAGCTTTTGAGTAAGCCAGAAATATTATCCCGCATTTCTTACATTTAGCTCTAAGTCTATTATCAGGATTTGTATCCAATGGCAACTGCTCATAGAAATCCCACGCAACAGAAATAGTATTACGTTGTCTCTTTGAACATGAAACACTTGTTTCATTGGACTCTACATCATCATGCTCCGTCGACATCTTCTTACACAATAAGATCCTACAATAGATTAAATACCATAAAATTAGTTATTATTGTTGTATTGGAGAACAATAATAACCATAAATCATGCCCAAAATTTTAAACCTTAGTTCTTTGAGAACAATAATAATGAAAGTTTTGTCTTAGTTCGATTTCCCTTAGTTCTTTTATTTTATTTTTGTATAGAAGTAAAAAAAAAATTACACAAAGTTGTTTAAGTAATCCACTCAATCCCCCCCCCCCCCCTCTTTCTCCGAGAAACCACTACTTATAATATTTTTCTCAAGGATAAACCACCATATATCCATCCAAATCTCAAACCAAAAGCCATATCCCAGAATTCCCAAAATGAAGAAACATTAGTTTCAACAATAAAAATTTTAAATCAAGAAAACAAATATCCACAACTCATTTCTTTTCAATTCTGCTTCCTCATTCATCTCCCCTATACCAAATCTTCTGCTTAATTTCCTTGTGTTTCTTTCCATTCCACCATATCCTTCAGTATAAACATATCTACTTGCTGATACAAGTGTAGGTTTACATTTTCTCTGCCCCTTCAAAGAAAGACAAGATTTTGAGGAAATCACAAGATCCAAAATCAAATTCGAAATTGTGCAGATTAATCCGAATTTAGTTCACACCCTAACAGGAATTTTTTGGTGTTATCATGCACATGGAATCATCTGAAGCTAAATTGAGGTCCAACAACGACTTTATTAATTTAGAACATAAGTATTTCAGCAACATTATGGATTTGAAAAGAGTAAACAACTCTATTGCTGTCCAAAGAAAGAAGACGGACTATAGCAGTTCCCAACAATGGCGGCTACAAACAAGAAAAGCGTTCTTATCTGATGTAGAACGTGACGCCGAAATGCACAAATGCACAAACAGAAACACTCACCTTATATATGGTGAAAATTCGAGATCCATAGAATTCCTCAGCAAAGCTAATGGGAGAAGGAATCGCCGGAGAAAAGGAAGAAGCCGGAGAGAAGGAGTAGTCGAAGAAAAGGAAGACGCCGGAGAGAAGGAGTCACCGGAGAAAAGAAAGACGCTAGAGATTGTTTTTGAAGTTCAAAGAGAAACCGTCTTTTTTGAGTGTAGCGAGAGACAGCGCGTATCTGTCGTGTTTAGCAGTTTAGGTTTTGGGAGTTTGACGGGTCAGTTTGGGCATCTAAACGGGTTATGTTGGGCTAATTATTTTTATGGGTTGAAATGGGCTCAGCCCAAAACGACCCATCAATTAAATTTTTTCATGCCCAACCCATTATTTGCTGGGTTAGTTGGGCTTGGGATAAAAATGCCACCCCTAGGTACAATGTATATGTGAGGTGACGAGTACTTATGCGTTGTTGTCGGGTTATAACATGCGGGTTGGCTTGTTCCATGTAGTCTATTACTTATTTTGGGTCATTATCCATGCTTAGATGTGACGACCCGACCGGTAGTCTTGAGAGTTATAGCCTCGATCCCCTATTAACTGCTTTCCCCGTATCTATTTCTGCTATTTTGGCTTACCGGGAGGGTTTGTTTTGGTTTTATAGTGAATTGAGACACTTATAGCCTGTTTGGCCAAGCTTCTGAAGAGGCCAAAAGTGTTTTATTTTCCCAAAAGCACTTTTTTTTCCTAACTTGAGGTGTTCGGCCAAGCTTTTTTTGGGGAAAAAAGTGCTTTTGGGAATAAGCAGAAGCAGTTTCTGAGAAGCAGAAAAAAATAGCTTCTTCCCAAAAGCAGAAGCAGAAGTAGTTTTGACTTTTATTCTTACCAAGAATGCCCTTAACAAAATATAGTATATACCAAAATAACCGTTAAACCTAATATTTAGGATATTAATGTATAAATATTTCTTATTATTTTTAGGATACTTTCTAATATATAGTCACTTTAGCGGTGAATATCCCAATTGAAGACTATTATATTTCATTTATTGACATAGTTATTTTGTAATTTCAGGTCATACAGTCTGATCATCGATAATTTAGCGGGTGGAAGGTTTCCATATGATGAAGTATTGCAGAAATTATTTGAAGACTATTATTTGTTAGGATCAGTTATATAATGACACTAGCTATTTGCTTCAAACAATATACGTTTATTTTTTATGTTACCTTGATATTAATATTAATTTTGTTTGTTAATATTTAATGAGACACATTATGTTTTTATGAATCAATATTATTATGTTTTATTATTTGAATCATTTTTTAACGAATGTAGTAGCTATTATTAATGGTGTCTAAACTATTGTCGTTATAGCTTCTGACATTTAGTGACAATTTAACAGGATATACTAGTTACAAAATTAGACGATAAAAGGGAAAATTATGATGTTTCCACAGGGGATATTGTAGCCATTATAATTGTTGTTAAAGATGACTTTTAGCGGTAATTTATTTTAATTTATTAGCCATTAAAATGGATGCTAAAAGGGCATACTAATACGTTTTTAGAAGGACTATTATAGCCATTCTAATTGCCACAAAAAAATTACTGCTAAAGGCCATACCTTTAGCAGCAATTATTTTGAATTTAGCGGCTATAAAAATGGACGTAAAAAGAGCATTAGTAGCCATTTTAGATTGGATTTAGCAGCTATCATAATTGCCGCAAATAATTGCCGTTAAAGAAAATTATATTTAGCGGCAATAAGTTAGACCTTTTTCTAGCTTTTGTGCAAAACGCCGCTAAAGGCTTTGCCGACCCTGATTTCAGCGGCTAAACATCAATGACCGGTAAATGATATAGCGGCTATTCTTATTGCCGCCAATGCCTTTTTTTATTGTCGCTAAAGCTCTTTTTTGTTGTAGTGACTCTCACACAGTCATAGAACCCTGGCGCAGCTGCTCAAACTCCATGCGTCATGCATCCGTGATGCTCTGAGGAACATACACTCTCAAAAACATATTCGAGAACTGAGTCCATGTGAGTGAGGCTGCCTCGTGCGGACTACTCAGCCCATAAGCACGCCACCACTGGTAGGCTACTCCTCTAAGCTGGAATGTGGTGAAAGAAACCCCACTCATGTCCGCTATGCCAATAGTACGGAGAATACGATGACACTCCTCCAGAAAACCCTGAGCATCATCTGAATCTAGTCCGCTGAAAGTAGGTGGGTGGTACTTCTTATACCTCTCAAGTCTGAACTGATCTGCTTCAGAAGTAGCTGCCCTGGTGCTGAATCGAAGCTACCTGCGGCATAAGAATAAACTCCGAGGCCTGATCAACCTGGACCCTCTGCTCACGAATGCGGGATGCGGGAGTCTGTGCCCCTCCCCCGGCCTGAGATGTGGGGGGAGCTAGTGGGATCACGTTAGCCTGAGCCAAAGTACTGAACATGCTCATGAACTGAGCTAGAGTCTCCTAGAAGGCTGGTGCAGCAATAGGAACCTCCGGTGTCTGTCCTCGAGCTGGATCTGTTGGGGGCTCCTCCGTTACAGCTCGTGCCGATACTCTGGCTGCACTGCGTGGTCGTCCTCTACCCGTACCCGCCCTCTGGCGGCTCTAGTAGGGGGTTCAGGTGCCTGATCGTCAGATCTCCCCATACGGGTCCTCACCATCTGTGAGAAATAATAGAATAAAGAATTTTAGAGTTTGATGTCAATAACTCGCACGACAAGGAAATCAAAGAAGTATGATTGTTCATAACAGTTCCATAGCCTCCCGAAGATAAGTACAGACGTCTCCGTACCGATCCGTGAGACTCTAATAAACCGGCTTGTGACTCACGATACCTATCAACCTAGAGCTCTGATACCAACTTTTCATGACACAATTTCCCCCTACCGTGAGTTGTCGTGACGACACCCAGTCTCTATGACTAGGTAAGCCTAACACTTTGCGGAAATGAAACAAAACATGAACATTAACTACTAACAGCAACTATTATCTATTAAGAAATTGGATGCCACTCGGCATATACAATTGTCACTTCTGAAATGTACAAAACAATTCCCAAAACCCGGAACACCGTAAGTCACAAGCTACTAAAAGGAGTCTAAACTGTTCTATACATCATTTCTACAAAAAGAAGGAAAAATGAACATAAGGGGATAGATGGGGACTCCGAGGATCTACGGGCGCACACAGATGTACCTTGAAGTCTCCAGTAAGCAGCAGCGACTGCAATAACGATGTGGCTGGTAAGATGTACCTGGATCTGCACACGAAAAATATGTGCAGGAAAGGGCGTGAGTACACCACAATGGTACCCAGTAAGTGCCAAGCCTAACCTCGGTCGAGTAGTGACGAGGTCAGGTCAGGGCCTTACCGGAATATATATATATATATATATATATATATATATATATATATATATATATATATATATATATATATATATATATATACACACACAATAAGGCAAGGCAAAATGAAATACCGCGGTAAATAAAGGCTGAAATTTAACAAGTATGAAACATAGAAAACAACAACTCAGTACACAGCAAAATAATAGAGGATTTCCCGAGATACCGTCTCGTAGTCCCAAATATAAATGAGTAGGGGGGTCTCCCAAAATACCGTTCTGTAGTCCTAAAGTAAATATGCAGTACAGGGGGATCTCGCAGAATACCGTTCCGTAGTCCCAAAGTAAATATGCAGCCAAACAATAGAATTCAATAGTTACGACATGAAATCTTACAATTTAACATAAGTACAAGTTAAGGAAAAACATGTAAAAATCATTAAACATGCTGCACGTAGTTCAGGTAAACAGTTAAGGCAAGTAGGCATGCTTTCTGAGTCTAACAGGATATTACACGTGCTAATAAGTTCAAATAAGATAAAAGACAAGTTATTATTTAGTGAAAATCGGGGTTTTAAAACAATTAGCCCGTGTACGTACTCGTCACCTCACATACACGGCGCTCATATATCAACAACAGTACCAATCCTAAGGTGAGTTCCCCTACACAAGGTTAGGCAAGCTACTTACCTCGAACCAAGCTCAAATCAATCCGAAATAATGCTCTTTCCACGAATATCCGACTCTGAATGTCCCAAATTCGAAACACAGACGCAAGAATCTCTACAAAAATCTCTTTCTACCTAGCCCCCAATTCAATTTTGTGATATGAACTAAAAACCCTCGTTTTTGAATCTTTTATACTGCCCAATGATTTCATAATCGCGATCATGAAAATAGCCTCGTGATTGCGAAGAACAACTTCGCTTCCTTAGAATTTAACTCTACACGAACACGGAACACCCCACATGAACGTGATGCACTAGCTGCTCACACCTACGCTATCGCGATTGTCCTCACGTGACCGCGAAGAGTAACACTTAAACTCCTTTGCTGCCTCGCTTCTTCTCCGTGAACACAGCCTAGCCCACACGTTCACGATGCACAACCTGATATCCTTACGTGGTCGCATCTTCATCTTCGCAAACGCGAAGAGAAACTTTAGCTGATCTCTCAGATGACCTACGCGATCGCAAGACCTCCCTCGCGAACGCGATGAAGAAAATGTCTGCAACAAACACTAGAAAATCTTCCAACTCCCAAGGTCCAAAAATGATCCGTTAAGCATCCGAAATTCACTCGAGGCCCCCGGGACCTCAACCAAGCATAGCAACCAATCCTAAAACACCACACGAACATAGTCGAGCCCTTAAACCACATCAAACAACAATAAAAACACGACTTACACACAGATTCAAGCCTAATGAACTTTGAAATTTCTAAATTCTACAAACGACGTCGAAACATATCAAAACACGTCCGAATGACCTCAAATTTTACGCACAAGTCAAAAATGGCACAAAGAACCTACTCCAACTTCTGGAAACCTAATCCGAACCCGATATCAAAATTTCCACTGCCGGCCAAAATCGCCAAAATTCCATCTTCCACCAATTTAAGCTTAATTCCATTACGGACCTCCAAATCACATTCCGGACATGCTCCCAAGTCCAAAATCACCCAACATCCGATCGACTTTTCCAACTTATGCTTCCAATTAAGAGACTAATGTCCTGTTTGGCCATGCTGGAGAAATTAGCTGATTTTGAGAAGTGCTTTTGGAAAAAGTACTTTTGGAGAAAAGTAGTTTGTATTTGACTAATCACTCTTAAAAGCACTTTTTGCAATAATTTGTGTTTGGCCAAGCTTTTCAGAAAGTGCTTTTAAGTATCAAATTACTAATAAGAACAAAAATAGATTTACTTAATAGTTAATATTATAAGTAAATAAATAATCTCAAAAATTTGTTATTACATGCAATAATTAACTCTTTTCATTTTATTTAAGTAAACTATGAAAATAAAATTTAAAAGTACTTAATTCTTTTAATATAAGTTAAATATATTAAAAATCATTCAACAAAATATAAAAATATTATCGAGCAAAAAAATTAAATTCATATATCATGGACTCATCACACTCCAAATCTAAATCAAGTGACAATATCTTCGGAAAATAACCAGAGGGAAAAAGGAGAGAATGTCTGCAAACAATATCAGCATCTATTAGATCTCTTTAGTTGCATCTGATCACTCTAAAGAAGCTGGCATTCTTGGTATAAAATCTCCTCTAAAGTTTTTAACTGTTTTAGACTTTTAGGTTGTCCCTCTGTTACGTAGAATTAATAACAGACATACATGGATCCTCCAATGACTGAAAATTATTAGGCTATTAGCTAATACATAAAATCATTTAAGCTGATATAATCGTCAATGATTGCAACACCACATGATAAATTAGAAGCAGATGCCCTGATGTTATCTATTGTGTAAATGTAGAAAAGGATACTGGTAACAAACATACTACAGTCACACGTCGCAGCACATGCTCCACAAGTTGATGGAAACATCATCACCTCAAACATATATACTTTATGCAAGTTAAAGATGTTTTACTGTGAAAACACTGCTCCAAGCTAGAGTTGTTTTACAGGATACAATTGTTTCTATATTGTCCAGTAGCTGCAGAACTGAGACACTACATAACTAACAGAACTGAAACACTACAATAAACGAAAACAAATCCAAAATCTCAGTTAACGCTCTACTCTAAAAGGGTCTGAAAACCCCCAGAAAAGTATATACAAATTCAGTCATACATAGCTTACTGATTCAAGTGAGGAAAATAACATGCATTAATAGGTTCAAAATGAAGATAAATTATTCATAACCTTAGGATTTCTAGGAATCAGATGATTTATCTCACTATGAAGAAGGGAAAGAGCACAAAGAGTAATTTTATATCTTTCTTGGGATTCCAGGTCTCCAACTGACTCATGCATCACAGCTTTTTCCTTTTGATTAATGGTTAATACTAATCTTTGCTTCATGCTAAGTGACTGATGAGTTATCTAACTATGTAACTGACTGTTGCATCACAAGGTATATTTCTTAGCTCATGCTAACTCTCAGTTTCGAAGTTAAAAGTATTTTACAGTTACTTCAGGATGTTGGAATATCAGAAGAACCGAAAGACCCAAAAAAGACAAAAAAATGAGGGGTCTTTATCATTTGCTTGCATTTGACAACTGCTATGGTGAAGTATTATCTGCCTGTGGACATGTTGACTTTTAGATGATGGACTTCACCACTTCAGTAGCATGACCAAGGTGTATGGAATCATTCCAAGACAAATCATTTGGATTGTATAGTGAGTCTATTTGCACGTAAAGGACAAAGAAAGAAGCTTATGGTTTTATTTGTCTGGTTGCAAAGCTAACATAGACTTTGTCTTAAGGACAGAAGGCATTAAAGAAGCAGCTGTCTTGTTTGTAATATATCGTAGCACAAGTCATCTGTCGTGTGTGTTACTTTACAGATCTTGTTGGTGCTTCAAATGGTCTATGAAGACCTCAGTTTCATGAGTGCTATTTCATTTTTTATTGCTCTCTTATTTAATTGTTTCCGTCGTCATTTTGCATTAGGCATAGCAGGTCATCTGTGCATTATAGCATATTGTAGCATTATACTCGCCAATGGACTTTTATTTCTAATGTAAATGGTACTAATACCGATAAAGTTACAATCGAATTATGGAAGCATGTAAGTCCAAACTATATCTTATTTCCATTTATTGCAAGTTTACATGAAATCGGATTCTAATGATAAGAAAATTGGAGGAAAATTCAAACAATAGAAAACTCAAATAGTAGCACCGAAGGATAAAGAGGAGTAGTACCGTAAGACAGTGAAGTATTTTCAGTAACAATGCGTATCCTTGATATTTATAGTACTCGTTCATGGCCACTTTTGACGTCAGAGACCTAATAAATATTAACGGTGTAACCATCAAGATCATTTCTTTTTTAAACTTTTAGAAATACGGGAAGGTACCATACAAGTTGAAAAAAAATGTAGAAGATGGACCAATTTCTAAGATCTGTTATTTACAAGTAACCCACATCTTCAGTTACCAACAGTTTTGATGCACTAGCTAATATGTCAGTCACATTCACTGTATTTCACATGAAATATGTCCTTTAAACAGAGAATATTACAAAATATCCAACAAGAAAACAGAAGAACAAGTAACCTGTAGCTAGTTCATACATATATATTAATGTCCGATATAACAAATGGTCTTATCTATGATGTGACGCTGTAATTTGAGATATTTCCTTAACTGAAGATATGCTATTTCTTAAAGACAAATTGATTGTTGGGGGATAGAATATTTTGGTTTAAATATATAACTTGTAACAAAAAATATATGATTACTTGCTAAGTACAGAAGTGTTGGACTTTAAGCATTGGGCTTAAAAGTCTAGGAGTGTGAATTGGGAAATGGTGGGAAATA